>NAOQ01000258.1:26551-55978 GCA_002751075.1 Ichthyophonus hoferi
CTATATTATACTCTACTATACTATACCATATACTATACTATACTATACACTATACTATATCATACACTATACTATACTAGCATATGTTATTGTTCTTATGTACTATTACTATGTATATAACTGTGAATACTAAAAGGTCATAAATGCGGAAGGATAAGTATTGAATTGAAAATTTTAATTTAAACGTCGTTTAATTAACTTAGTAAAAGATAGTAAATAGAGTGACCAATAGGCCAGGGGATACAAGGCTAATGATTGGAGGGAGGGGTAGGGTTGATGGCTAACACTATATATGGTATGTAGTCCCACTTCCTCTCTGCAGCCTGCACAATCTCAACGCAAAGAGGACCAATCACCGCCCTCTGCCGTGATGGGTATTGGCCATGGGTCATCCCCTTCCCACAACCCCCCAGGGATAGGTGGGTGACATACCATATATAGATGCGTATATGCACTCACATATACCTCTATACCTATACATACATTTATCTACCCTTATTATAATTTAATACTATCCTGTGTTGCCGTTTTCTTTCCCCTTCCAGGACCCTCCAATGATTGGGCTGGTCTTGTATCTATATATAGGTGTGTAAGTAGTGGTACAATAGAGTGAATGTCAGTATTTCTACGGCTATAAATAGATAACTTAACTCATGGCCCTCATAGGTAGAAAGGTAGCCAATCATTGGACGGTCTAGATTGTTACATTAGAAACATGTAGTATGACTGGAGTTATTCTATACTAAAAAGTATTTAACCAATCACATACCGGCCCAGGACCCTCCCCAAGTGACCCTCCTACTCTCTATGGCACCGATAATAGAAAAGTAAGCACTGATTTTATCTTGTCTCTTTCGTCATAGCAGGACTGTATTACTCTTTTTGGCAATGATAATATCCAATAGGGTACAGCCATGCCTAGAGCTAGCCAATGGGATGTCTAGTTCACGTGCCAGTAGATGCCCATTCTACCGTAGCCTTGTGAGACCATTGCAAATGATGAGGTCATAGTGAGGTCATAGAGAGGCGGGGTGGACGGCAGGATAGTGTCTGATCATATAGAATATAGATCATGTAGTTGCGGCTATATGATTGGGAGACACATAATCTAATCTAAGTATCCACCAATGGGATCTAGACTAGCACAATTAATCGTCAAAGTAACCTCACAAAGAGATGGAAACTGAGCTTGCTGGCTACCTAATATATATATATATGCGTGTGTGTGTGTTTATAATTAGATTAATCCGTATCTCCGCCTTTCTATTGGCTAATAACACACTTTATCTTGTTGTCTACCAATCCCTGTCCTCGTCCCCCTCTCAACCTATATTTATTATTTCGTGTGTTGTTTCTTTTTACCCCACTCTGTGTTCTATTCTTTACTTTCCTCCAATCTCTAGCAATTACCCAAAGATCGACCAATGACCTTAAATCCTAATGCCACCACCACCCCACCTTCCCCTAAGGATGACGTATATGGCGTGGAGGTGGGGCCAATCACCAGGGTCATAGAGTCCACCAATCCAGAGCTCTATTACCCCGATGAGATCGCAACTATGATGCATGCAGCCGGTGACAGTCCCAATCCTGACCCACTCACAATTGAGCTACTGGAAAATACCTTGAGAGATCAGATGCAGCTATTGGTAGGCAGAGGGGGGTCTATAGAGAGGGAGAAGGGGGGTCTATAGAGGGGGAATGTACATAGAGTTATTATCCAATCAGGAAGGGAACCATATGTATGTTATAGTAATAGATAGGTCAAGTGTACAAGTAAGCGTGAATGGGTTTATTTAATGTCTGTCTTGTATCTACACACTAGACACCGGAGTAACCGCATGTTGAGAGGTACTCCAGGCCAATAGAATGCCGCGGATTATTAATCTCCTTTGCCCTCTCCTACAGTACCTGCTTTCTCTAGATGCTATGAAGGCCAGGAGGGGGAGGTATCTAAGTCTGGAGGATCTCTTGGTTCCCATTCGTCGTAATAAGGTTTGTCTTCTCTCATTGGTTGTTATTTTGAAACAGGTACGTACAGGGTCTAGCCAATAGGTGTGGTTACTTGCTATATTTTACCTGATTTAAATGTTCGTTATTAGGGTGTAGCTCAGTATTGTAAATATCCATATGCGGCTAGAAAGGTATATCCCTATAGATTCCCATATATGTCTTTACCATTAGGGTTTTATATTAATTTAATGCCATAGTATGATTGATTGTTGATAGTAGAGAGGTTTTGCATAAATAAAAATGGCACTTTTAATCTAATTGTACTGATTGGAGGCCTCTAGATGATGGTTATTTATATATCTATATCCTATTCCTATTCTACGGCTATCATTTGATCCTAATTATGGTCCAATCGCATGATACCTGCGACTCTACTTATTTCTTCTGCCATTGACGCCATATTATTGTCTTATAGAGTCTTATGGTCCGCTTAACCGACTTCTTAAATGTGGCCAATATACGGCCCCTACACGAACACAGTCGGGAAGGTAGGGTTGGTTTCCCTGGCTACCGCATATATTATGGCATGTAGTAATAGCCATATATAGTTAGTGTATAGTTATAGTATATAGTTATAATGATAGTGGTAGTCTCCGTCTATCATAATGACACCCTTACTCTGCCTCTCCCTCTTCCTCTCCCTCTCCCTCTCCCTCTCCCTCCTACCCTATATACCAGATGATACCAACAGTGATAATCCTTTACCCCCCCTCTATGAGGAGACCTATGGCATCCAATCAGATCCTCTCTATGCCGTCATGGTGCCAGCCCTCCTTCCCGTAGGCCCTACAGAGGTTGGTCCGTATCGTAGACGCGTGCCCTGGAGTATAAGGCGAGCACTGTCTGACATCATACCAGGTAGGTAGGGGGCTATCATGTCTTGAATATGGTCTTATTTACTCTCTCTCCCTCTCTCTCCCTCTATGTACTCTATATATTCTATATACTTGCCTGGCCATGCCTGTACTCTAGGGTGGTAGCTCTATACCGAGTCCCTATGTGTAGTGAATAGTGTATTGTAGAGGTAAGCAACAGTAACTGCTGTCTATGATTACTGCAGGCCAAGCTATAGTATAGCATATCATAATTATAATAATTATACCCATTGGCCACAGCTAATTAACATATGTATGTAACCAATAGATAGTGTCATAGAAGGACCTCGATTAGGGGACGCCACTCATATGAAGAGAGTGATGGTAAGTGTTGCATGTAGGGTAGATGTAGGGTAGGTATAAAATAAATGTAGGGTTGCAAATGCTATATAATATGGTTGCATAAACTGTGCTTGTATGGCCATGGCCTATTAAGTGTTGATTACCTCACACTAGGGAGGAAGAGGTAGTAAATAATGTTGTATAAATATGCAGAGGGCGGAGAAAAGGACCCGAGACATGACAGTGGATGAATATCTGGCCTATACAGCCTGCAGACAGTTTGGTGTGAGCACTATGGTTAGTCGATCTGGTCTGTTATTAATACTACTACTATGTTATTAATACTATTACTATGTTATTAATACTACTACTATGTTATTAATACTACTACTATGTTATTAATATTACTACTATGTTATTAATACTATTACTATGTTATTAATATTATGACTATGTTATTAATATTATTACTATGTTATTAATATTATTACTATGTTATTAATACTATAACTCTCCCTTCTCGGTCTCTCTCAGCCTGTCTTGAACATTACATCATACCCATAAAAAATTGTTTTTTTGTCTTGATGGTAAATGTATAATCAATCCTCTTGTTTTAAAATTAAATATTTACCATGTCGATTATGCCTTTTTCTCATTGGTGTTCGTGTGATCTCCGACCAATGAAGCAGTTTACTGACACTGACATATATGTTAAGAAAGAATGGCTTTATTATTTTATAAAATAATAGGAATGGGACCAATCACTATCAACCCCAAGGGAGGACTGACCAGTGGTAGGGATACAGATCGACCCCTTCGACCAATGGATTACCCCCACTACCATCAGTGATTATATCAAGCCTACCAATCAGGTGTCTACTGTCTTCCCTTTCCTGGCCTGGGAGACAGTCAGAAAGGTGAGCTAATCATATCTATTACTTTACTCTTATATCCAATTGTATCTATTGCTTTATTCTTATATTTTTTTAATCCTTCCCTTGTCTGGATCAAGCAGTCTCGGGGATCCTATCTATGTAGTGTAATAGTACACTACCCTACATATACTTGTATTCTATTCTCTATAGGTGGATGCTATTGGTATTGTATATCTACTCATTGATTCTATCACCCCATTCCCTTTTTTTTAAAAACCTTATATACCTTATATATCATATACCACACATAACATTTCCATTGCTCTTCTCTGCTTATGTCCTTTTCTCTCTCCCTCCTCCTCTCCCTCTTCCTCTTTCTCTTCCTCTCTTTATTATTATGTCTTTCCTTCACAGCTCTGGTTAAGCCAGTGAAAAGGGGGTAAATCAGATAAAATATAGGAGGAAAGGTGATTGGTTTGATAAAGGGAGCAGGGTAGAGAGGGTGATAGTATAGCTATCCATGATATGATAAATAAACAATCTTAATCATTAAGGGTGCACTGCCGGCCAATAAATAAGGCGATTGCACTACAAAGAGCCAATGGGAGTGATATGTTCGAATTATAGCCCAATCAGGACATTTATACGGTTAGCACCTTTACCTTTATTACGTGTTTAGCCATTAATAATCCATCTTTAACAGCTAACCGAAAAGTCATTGGATTGCCAAGTTGAACGTCATAGGGTGATGCTCAAGGTAAGCCCACCAATAAAATACAAGATATGGGTATACATGATTTATACTATAGGCTGGTTGCATGTGTATAGTAGGGATTAATCTTGGAGTATACTGGTGCCTGTCGATTGGTCCTTGGCATGCATGAAAGAGACCCATTGGTTCAACAATGTACTCCCAAGTCCTAACTGGTTAATAAAGGTGGACCCCAGAATTATAGGTGATTGGACAGTTGGTTTGTTAATAATAGCACACACTGAGATAGTTAATCTGAATAGTGCAGACTATATCACTAGCTCGTGATTGGTGTATAATTAAATGCTAACTCTATCCTCCCCTAGTTACAATCTACGCAGCCCCGTGACGTCAAGTGCTCTCTCTTTACCGTACGTTCGGTAGGCTACACTTGGCTGTCTACCTCTCTCTCTCTCTCTTTACTTCTAGAGTTATTGGTGGCGGCTTGGCATTTTAACAACGAGTGGTCTAACCTAACTGGTCCTTTTAATCCTTTTAATTTAATGTGCCAATTATAACAACTAGTGGTATTAACATGATGTGGTAGTGACCCACGTTCCACGTTCCTTTCATGCCCTGTCCTCTATGCTGGTCTGTTAATTGCTCCTCCTCCATCTCTCTCATACACTCATTCTCCTTCCTTCTATCTAGTTTTTGTTCCTTTCCTCTCCTTTATGGCTCAACTCATACCTTTTCTACATGCCTAGTGCCTAGTTAAACCGCCATGTACCCTCCTATATTCACCTATAACTGCTTCAGTGTCGCGCTGGTTTCTTGGCAGCCTCGCATATAGTTATATACATAAACATGTGTTGCCTTGACAACCTATACCCACATATACACATATACTATATGCTCACCTATGGCTACCCCGCTTTCTTTCTTTCTTTGCAGTTACCAGCAGATGTCCTGGCCAAAGAAACCCTACAAGTAGAAGATCTGACTAGAGCCCTACGGCAGTATCATCAACAACCTCACGTAATGGCAGATATGGGTGGGAGGCCATCCTTACCTGCATGCTACTCAGTTCTTCTCTCCACTACTTAGACCACATAGGACTTTGTACGGTATACGGTACATTGGTACGCGTAAAGGAGGGATGGTGAAGATATACAACCAAGGGAAGGAAGTGTGCACTGGCTATTAAGCCATGTGAGGTACTTACTGCCTAGATTTGATGGTCATCTTTGGCCTACCAATAATATAAGAGGGAGCGAGAGGGGGATAGGCCGGCAGATATTATCGTGGGGGGATAAGAGCTCTAGATCCTGCATATCCTGATTGGATCATGGTACAATGCAATGATAGTATTGGCTGTGATGTGTGATTCACATTGGTATCCATGACAACTCCTCTTCATTCCACTAATGGTTGTTGTTTCCTAATACCCTCTATGATTATTGTGATTGCATGGTTGGCTCGATATCATGTCTTCCTAGGAGTTAACCTTATATGGCTAAAAGAACAGCCTAACAAGAGGGGCATACAGCCCCCTTAGGGTGTGCTAAACCAATCATGTGATAGTATACACTAGTCTTAACCAATCATAACCCTTGGGGTATACTGCTTGAGATAGTCCCTAGTTATTAGCTATTATTAGAATATATTTAATATCTATCACCACATTGGATCTTACCGGAGGACCTGCCATATAAGGCAGTGGTTGATATGGGAGACACATATCTGACTTGTTACTATGACTGCTATCCTGGTATATCTGGGTCCCTGGCCGTTCATATATACATAATGTGTCATTACACCCTCTGCTTACCTTTGGTCGTTTGAATGTCGATGATAATACTAAATAAATGGCAGTGCTGGTCACTGTTAGCAATACCACTATCTCCAATGTTTATGTTTATCTTTTTATTACTCCAATCCTCACATAGTAGGATGTAACAATATCACTATCTCTAATGTTTATGTTTATCTTTTTATTAATCTAATCCTCATATAGTATGATGGCGGTCATGATAACTATCCTATCACAATAGGTAGGCAGCAGGTCTCTTTTAACCCACCACCAAAGAACCTATCCTATGTACAGGCCTTGCCTGTCGTACTATTGCCACCCTTTCTTATATCTCGAGGATATACTGACCTAGAAAAGGGAATTTGAAACCCATATCAAGAGAGAGGCAATGGGAAGACTAAAAGGGCATTCTCCTATACCATAAGAATAAAAGAGAGGAAGGTCTACACACCAGTTAATGCTGAGGACCGCCAGTTAACTCACAAAGGTACTTCATAAACAACCAATACGTAGTATAGAGCTTCACAGATATGATAATGTAAGAAGAAGCAAGATTGAAACCAGGTGGCCAGCCCTTTTAGTATTGCAGATAATGACATATTTTCAGTTTTATTTACATTATTGCCAAAGAAGCTACAGAAAGGTTTCAATCGACTTTAAATTAGTTTATCTAGTTAGAGACAGGCAGGAAGGAGGTTATGACAAACAACACAGTAGCCAGTAAGAGTTCATCAGAGGCCTCGCTATAGTTCTTTCTCAGCCGCTATAAATAAACATCAATTTTTGGTTTTTTCTTGTAAACAATAGCCAATATTCAATTTAATCTGACATAAAATACACCGGTGACGACCCTGGACATAAAGAATATATGAGTACAGTATAAGTCACAGGACCAACAAAACGCAGATACCTATGGCTTAAAAACATGCGTACTCGTGACGATAATGCATTGAAATCACACGGTGGAAACCTAAGTTATATCCAACAGCACCGTACACAATATGAAAACTATTAAGTCGGTATAGTACATAGTACATAGTTTTGGACATCGCACAACAATACTCCAATGATTTGATGTATATGTATATCAATATACAAGGTGGCACAAAATATTGCCAAATAAAAAACTTGCACTTAGGACATTTCAGCCAAGATAATAAGGACGTATAATTAAACATACAATCAAAACTCTATTTGTCGCCCGTAAGTTAATTTAACGGCAAGCGGGGTTGTATTAAAAATAGTCCACAGGAGATGTGTTACAGGTGCATAACAATACCAATAAAAAAGGCGTCCATTGCCCCATCACGTTGTCTTTTTGAAGAAGTATTTTTTTCAGAGAATAATGCATCCTCCAGCTCCCTTCTTAGAGTATGGGTTGTCCTTGTCTTCAAATTTTCCCCACACTGAGGGCACGAGAGGGTCTTTTGTCTCAGAACAGAATTTTTTCAAGGCACTACTAGCCTCAGAAACCTTTATCCGGGGAAGCTCTAGTTCAGCTAGTAAGCGATCATTTTGGGCCTCCAGGCGCTGAACGCGTGCGTCTGACATTGTAACGAAATAGACGATAAAAAATTCTGATAACAATTATATTAATAAAAAATTATAAGTTTCAATTTCAAACACATACATTATTTAAAAATACACGAATGTTGTTCTAAAAGAAAAAATCGAAACTTCGTTTTTTGTTTGATGATCAGCAAATGACAGGTTGTCAAATAGTGTTATATGCACCCGTGATTTTAATTCTTATTTGTTATTAAATCTATTTAAGCCTATCAAATATTATTTTAAAGCTTGTAAGATGTACTAACTCTTGCATTGTTCTCAATTTCATAATATTTTATCTTTACACAATTATTTTATTAAATTATTCTTATTTTTTTACGTTGCAATCAATATCTTTATTAAAAATTGAGTATTTTAAAAAGGATGGTTTTATATTTTCTGTGAAAAAATGAGTAACTGAACTTGGTTAGTTACAATCCTACCAATGTTTAAATAAAGACAAGGCTACGAGAGATCATCTTAAAAGCGAGCCAATTATACATAAATCACATATTTGCTTAACAATAAAACAGTATAAAACAATTAGTAATATAACGGACTATATAAATTATGCTTAGGAAATCGAATGCGTTTCCTTCGTGTTTATTTTCATTCCTCAATATTTGTAATACAATGTTTACTTTATATCGTCGAAACTTGTTTTTTAAGTCCTTTTTGAGATTTTTATTCAATAATTTTTCTTTTTGCCGTAGTTGTGTCTTCGGTATCTATGCCACTATCCGGTATTAATAGGCATCAATAAATAATAACTAATTGGGGGCTTTTTCTCGCTAGTCCTTTTACACGTCTTCCATTTTGACTTTTCACATACGCCCATAAGAAAGCATCCTATTGGGAAAGTTAAAAATAAGTGCGAATAAAAAAATTAAAACAAAACGAAAGAGACTTGAAGATAATTTTTATCTTGGCTTTTTTGATATAATTGGAAACAAAATACTGTCCGGTAATACTGGATTTTGTCATGATTTGTTAAAAGGTTCTGGTAAAATCCCCGACAATAGTTTTTGTAAAGGATAGTATTCATTTTTTAGCTACAGGATCTTTTTTAAAGTATTAGCTGTTGAGGTCGACTCTTTTTATAGGCTCGGGTTGTTTTATAACTTGATTCACATTTTAGCTTAACTTATTTCTGCCGTCCTCAATTTTCATTTTCTGCTACATTTGTTTTCCAAATATAAGTTGAGTTTACTTGCCTTGGACTATTTAACAAAACTACCATGTATTGAATACTGGGCGTCATTTAAATGAAATACACGAAACCAATTGCATTTTATGTGAATTTACTTGTGACAACATACTGTGGTGAGACAACTAACTCATATTTATTAACGTATTGTGATAGCTGTTCCAGTTCTAATATTTTAGGGCAATTTATTAGCTATATGCAAATTTTACTTTAGGAATTGAGTGGGCCAAGTTGAGGAAAACAAAGTACTATACTACATATGGAGATAGACAGTTCAAAATACTTATATTTGTACGAAAAATTATAATTTTTGTATTTGTCAGTACTTGGTTGGTTGCCGCAGTGAGGGTATATTTAAGCCGGATTATTCGACATATAGCATTAGCTATACTGGTATGCGATATAAATATACAATATCAGTCATCTGACTTTAAATTGGGCTATTTTCTTTGAACTACTGGGATTCTTTTTAGACTTACACACAAAAGGCTCCAAATCATCCTAAAATTTTAAACCCAGGCAGTTGGTTCATGTTTAACAAAACGTTTTATAGTTAGAAATGCACCTTGTCCACATCCTTCCAAAATTAGTTTAGCTCACAAGAAAGTTCACTGAGGACTTGTGAGTAAAGATAAATACGTTGCATGCACTCGTAGTTAATTAATTGTTGTAATTAATTGGGCTCCAGAATTGTTACTGGGGACCTAAGTATTGTACTTGATTTTATAGTTTTTTTAACAAATTATTTGCTAAAAAAAAAAAAAAAAATTTCAATTTTCAAGTGCCTCTATCAGTAAGCTATTTGATGTAAAATAATTGATGTTCTGCTATTTAGTGAACTGTTAAAACCATAGGGTTCGTTTTGTAATTTATAGGCAAGATAAGCTTTAACTATCAATTGTATTTATTACAATGGGATATATTGGCCTTATTATGCTATTATGGTTGAAATGGTTATAGTAACCTATTTGGTTATCAAAATCATGTAGTGACATACATTTGTTGGTTATACTTAACTGTGTAATCAATTCATGATAGTTTTGGTTTCACTGGGTAAAAGACCTTAATGCCAATGTTTTAGATGGTAATAAAATAAAAAACATCTATATAGCTATCTTTACTTGATTAATAAGCCAAATATTTGATATATTTATTTCGGATGCAACTAGTATGATAATATTCTGGAAATACATATTTGCATGCTAATGAAAAGCCGAAAAATAAAAACGGATAAAGCAGAACAAAAATATCAATAACAACCTTATTCGTATTACATGCTTGTCGATTTAATTTTTATATCACTCTTTGAATTTCGACATTTATTGATCAAGGGGATGAAGTATGAAAGCCAATTTGAGTAACCAACTTGTGAAGAGCTAATTCTTTCGTTATTATAAGAGCGTAACGCATCGGCTTTCCACCGATTGGTCATGCATTGGTTGTTCAAATTCAGTTGACCAATGGGTTCAATGTCAGTCATCTTAACAGACATCTTATAAGGAATATTTTTTAAAAAGTCCTACACTGTTGTCGTAATTGTGTTGACCATTATACTTGAAGTTAGTTAAGCACATGTTTATTAGGGTGTAGGTAAGTACTATTACAATAGGAAAGATAAAGATATATGGAAATAGAAAAATTCCTTCGCAACTTTAATAGATGTCAAAATGATGGATAACCAAATTATAAGTGTATATGGATTATAATGAACTTTATACTAATCAACTATTAATTAGTGGAACATACTTAATGGGTATATGTAGATTAATTACGTGTCTTTGCCATATTTAAAACTAATAATACGCGGTATGTTTTTTTTGTGATTCTAGTGTATGTGGAATATAACTTGTTTAGTATATTATCTTTATAAATAGTAATTAAATATGTAACCAAATATAATATGTTTTATGTACTCCTAAATCTGTCTCTTACATTCTGATTCTATGCAAAAAATATTTTTGCCAATTCCATTAACTCTTACTATATACTAGCTGGAACTCTTGAACATGAGAGATACAAGAGAGACAATAGAACTAACCTCTGCAAATACATATGCTTACCAACATTAGTTTTAACCCAACACAGATCTTTATAGATCTTTATGATTCAACTCTCTGTTCAGCCTGGCATAAGAATGTTAATGACGCATATATGTATTAGCCAAATACTTGCAACGTTTTACTTCTATATGGCAATGTTTATAACTGCAAGGAATAATTCATGAGTATATGAGCATTATTACCTTTCCATGATACTTTCAATTACAATATTATTAGAAAGCACTCGACTGATTGCTGTAGGATCATCTAGATTCAGTAGCGGATAATTCAAATTTAATTACCCAGCTTTCTGTCCGGGTGATCGTATCAGGAATGCAATCAATAACATTAATTTCCGTAACCTAAACTATTAAAATGTAATGAAGTGCATAGTGACATAACAATTAGAGCCAATGATCATTGATTACGTAAGTTTCCCGGAGAGCCTAATCCCTAAGAGCCAATCACATGCTATATATGTGATTGGATAGATTTATAGTAATGGAATGTGATCAAGATCTACGATGAAAATCCATACACATGACGTCACAGACCTGAATCAAGCCTAATGGCTACGTCATAAACAAATATATTTATGATCTCCACTGAGAGTTTCTAATAATGAAATAATATTCGAAATATCAAATTCATAATTTGAACTGCCAGGCTCCAACAGAATCATGGATACTTCTTGCAATATTTCTATTATTTCACTTAAAGCATGTACAAATATAATTGACTGATATTATCCAAAGAATTTGTATGTGCATATAATTATTTCCATACAAATAGTTGTTACAATAAAGCCTTTGAATAGCATGCACTTGTCTGTGAATACAAATCTATAAGATCCTTGCTCAAGACTGAGCATAAGATGTAATATTTATTAGTGCTAGTAGATGAGCCAAGTGGAGCTATGTATTATAAGAAAATAGGACCCACTGTTAGTAAAAACCACCAGTTAGCATGTATTTTAAGTATGTGCTGGATATTTTTAATGCAAGGCTAATTCATTATAACAAATTAACTCTTGGGGTCTTAGCTAGCCAGTGACCCCCCAATTTGGAAGATAGGAGATAAAGAGAAAGATACTGTAAACAATGGTTGCAAACTAGAAAACATAACAAAGAAATCAGACTAAAGTTGGGCTTCGGTTATAAATTTACCAGTGGAATAATCAAAAATGATAACGTATAGACAGACATAGGCTGTCATTACATATGTGCCATTCCAGCATGCGATTATGAAGAACATCCTAGCATGACATTACGTAATATGTTAAAATTTGGTATCTGGTGAATAGCATTTATTTGAATTTTGTATTTAAACGGAGGCCAACACTGTAAACAATATGAAAAACAATTTTGGACAGATGTATAAGCGGATGTGGCGGAAAGGATGAAAGCAACGGAAATAACTAATGATAAGCACGAGGAATGACGTTTCAACCATTATAAAACAATGTTTCGCAGTTCTTATATATACACTTTATTTTATTGATTAAAAGATTCTAGGCCTGTATTCTATAATTATTGTATCTTTATTATAATGTCTACACAACCATTGACACTTGAGTTTGCACTCAATAATCAGTGCCCAGATCTCTCGCCTCTCCAGGAGTCAAAGAACTATTTACTAACATGAAATGGCGATAATGGTTATCATTTACATTGTAATATAGTACCTGTTACTGATCGGTGTAATTGTACAATATCTGTATTAGCCTAAGCGTCAATTCCCTCTAAACTAGAACAGAGGTATCATTACTACAGCCAGTTGTCTAGGGAGTTTGCATACATGCCTTCTATCGGCTATATGATGATAAAATGTGTTTTAAAACAAATTAGTAACCTTCCTTATTACCAATCCACCCTCTGACAAATCTATGCATATATATCTACGTCGGAAAGGTTTACACAAGTTAATTCAGAGTGGACTTTATAAAACTATTCATCTTCATTCAAATGCCCAGCAAGGGTAACTCTCTCACTCTTATGAACATACATTGGCTTATAAACCTTATTTTAGTATTAAATAATGCAGCTTTTGAAAAATAAATTTTGATATGTAAGCCATACACCTATACTATAACTATCAATTATGGGGTCGTTAACAGTAACTCACACTGATGGTACTTGACTATACCCTTGACCATCTTAGGGTGTATATACAGGGAGACACATGATCGTCCTTTGAGATGATTGTAAATTAGCCAACTATGAGCAATTAAAGTGTGTGTTCTACCCCATACACATTTACAATAATATTACGAACTCTGTTCCGTCTCAAAACTATTTTCAGTACGAATGGGAGCAGTAAAGATTGCGGGAGGAGCTTTGCAGTAATACTCATGCAAGCGGACTACAGCATCCAGATGTTCCTGCATTTCCTGCATTAGCTTTAGACGGGCTGTCAATCTCTCCTCCTGTTGCTGTACCAAGGAAGTTAACTGGGCAGTGGTAAGCTCAGCCATGTTGTCTAGTACTGAGGACGGGTAAATAAAGTGTTAACCGATGGAATAGACGATATAAGGCAAAAGACATAGCATGATGTAAGAAGGGGCCTCGACAGTAAACATGTTTGTCTTTGAACATATAGGTTCATACGTCAAGATGGGGTTCATGTATTTTCCATGCATATAAGTCATGTATTGTTTATAGAACAACCAGATAGATAGCAGCTACTCCGGTGGGAGGGTTCCCAACATCATTAGAGGATAGAAACAAGGAAGGACGGCAACACAATTAATTAACAACAGATATACAAGAGAGTTATACCTAACAAATTTAAAATAAACAAGACATACTTATTAACAAATCCACACGTGTAAAATGCCAATATCAACCGAGACAAAGAGAGGCACGGGGCTTACCATTAACAGAGAGAGGTGGGTGGGGGGATGGTAGGCTTAGACCCGGATGCAGACCACTCAGGGGAGGGCGGGGAAATACAGGCGGCCAAGTTGTATGGTCCGGCCCTTGTGGCCCAGGGGGCAGGTCCGCTGGTGCTGTGAACAAAGAGTGAGTGTGATGGGATGATCCCACTCCTTCCGACTTATATAGTATATGAATGATAGCCCAATATGGGCTCTAAGCATCCAGCCTCTTTCCCCCCATGTGTATGTACCACCTTCATTTAAAGAAACATGACCTAGTCTAATATCTAGTATAGATCTATGTTTACTACTTTACCCTAACCCCCTGTAGTTAAGGTAACTACATAATTCTAACTGCAAATGTTAACTACTTCAAATAGAGACAGCTATACTAGGTTGTTTCAAAACCAAACAAGACCCCCATAGGCTTTAATTATTCAATTATGATCGAGGGACCTTATATGTAGTCTAATTGAAACAGCCTTAACAGATATTCACACCGCATACAACTAAACGAATGCATATATAAGCTCAAGAAGCATCATAATACAGCCAATGGCTTAAAAATGTACAACCTTCGACTCAAAGGTGAGCCAATAGAGTTCATTTGAAAAGCATCTATGATCAATTAAAATATTTGCAATCACCAGCACTCTACCTAGTGTACCCTATATACGTATATCTTAACCACTATTGGGACCATATATGTTGTGCGTATATTTAGTCTAATTAATAATCAGTATATAGAGTTTTCGATTGGATACTGTTATGCAATATATATATATATACCTATGCTTTACATGTGTTGACGGAGGTTTTAGTGCGCATTTTAGACCAATCATTTCAAATATTTAAAACAGGGTGTGAAATCAATTATAAAATCTACCCAACACCAATAGGTAATAAGAACATAGCGAGGTTTTACAGTAAACAAAACCAATGTACTCAATCAGAGGACTCAAATAAACTATATGTAGGCGAAAAAAGATAGTGGTTATTATGCTATAACCTTTCTATACAGGATCAGCTATGCAAGAAAGAACGAGAACCCACTACAATAGTATAACTTAAATAATTATCAGCATTGAAAGTACCTTGTACAAAGTGGGCTTCTAAGCTTTATGATAATTAATATGCATTATTTTCAAAAAAAAAAAAAAAAAAAAAAAGCATCTAAATAATTGTTTTTTTACATTTCAAACTTATTTAAGAATCAAAATGGAGTAGTGCTAAGTATATCGTGATACAATTGGTAGTCACAACGTGCCTACGAATCGATTGCAGTCATAGATTTCAAAACAGAGGAATTATGGCGAATGCAAACACATCACATCACATGCTCCATCCAATACACGCGATATAATATAGTACACTACTCCAATCATATATGATATAATCACAGGACAAAAAAAACCTTGGGGGTCTATTGGTGCAGGCGGTTGGGCCAGGGCGTCAGCTCGATGCTGGTTAATGTTGGCAGGGCGGGCTGCAGGCACTATATATATACGTATATACATATGTGTCAATAAATACACACCTTCTTGTTACCCTTGCCCACTTGCTAGTATGTGATGTGTCTAGTTGTGTCTCTATATGATTGAGGTGGCTGGTAGGAAACCGGTCATAATGACAAAGGTAATGGGACAATCCCTATCACACAGGTGGCACTACAAGAATGCTGTAAGACAGATGGGATCGCATAGGTCTCCACCCGAGCTGGCATAATATCAGCGCACAATGAATAGCAAAGAATGTGAGAGACATCTATTGGATACTATAAATATATCAACCCTCACCAATCTCTAGCCATATGACGGTCAGTTTGACCCAACCACAGACCTAGATAGTAGCTCACACATATACTCAATAATATATATGCCCTTATACTGTTTTTTGTTTTCCATGCACCAAGCCGTTTATATGTGGTTACTCTATATCCAATCACTAACATGCACACATGTATATATAATCGTATATGTATTTAGTAAATGAGCATATGCCCCTAACCTGTGCATTGTATAGACATATAGAGGTGAATATATAATAGAGTAAACTATAGTATTATATGGTATAGTATAGTACAGTATAGTAGAGTTTAATATAGTATAGTATAATATGGAATAAAATGATATAGCTAGTATGGTATTGCATTGTATTTTGCTGTATTGATATATATATAGGGAATGAGCGAGACTTACAATCCACTAGGACTGACATACGACAGGTGGGGCATGTCTGTTGTCGTTGCAGCCATGAACGGATACAAGCTAGGTGGAATATATGGCCACATGGCAACCTGGTTATAAAGGAAGAAGGATGAGTCGTAGTGCGTGAATACCATTGGTTGAATATAATAAGATTAGAAAGGGTGATGTGATTGGGAAGAAGGATGGGTGTGGAGGAGGGAAAGGAAAGAACAAGAAGAAGTGAATTGCTAATTGAAATAACTAGGTACTGGTTGCCCACCCCAGGACCTATTAGTAACAACCTAATAACCCCTTGTGATACTAATTAATATATTGTATCCAGGCTCTACTTACCTCCTTGCACTTTCCATTTCTTCTCGACATATAATACATATGCCATCTGTGGCAGCTAACTCTTCGGCCGTGGCCTCAGGATACCTGGGGGAACAACAGGGTGGTTAGAGGGTAGGAGCATGCATGAAAGGGAGAGATAGATTAGGAAATAAAGTTGATTTCTCTTACCTTATATATAGAGAGACTGTATGTACACCAGAAATATTAAACTACCTGATTTAATGTTGTAAGCAGTCCTAATCTAAAGAATGTTTTCAATGAACATATGTATATAAATAAATTGGTTCATCAAGAACAAAATCAAATATTTTCGGTCTTAAATTATGTAATTGGTAAATTAATTTTAAGTAAGTGTGGCCATTGGATAGGCCATGGTTATGCTATAGGGAGAGAGAGAAAGGGAAATATAGTTTAGACAAGGAAGCTAAAGGTGAATGTATAGGATAGAGAGAGTAGAGGGAGGGTCAACAGAGACAAGAGACAGATGGAGACTGGAATATGCACTATAGAAACACTAAGTATATATATCACCCTACATATCAACTATACTTGAATGATAATAGGATGGGTAACAAATAAAACACAAGCCAACAGAAGACTATCAGGGCACTATGCCGTACAGGGATATAGATACTATTACTACTATTACCACTATTACTACTAATATTACTTCTACTGTTATTATTATACATATGAATCGGGTAGGGATAGAGGTGTGGAGTGGTACCTGGAGTTCATATTTCGGGTAGCCTTCCAATAGCGAATTAGCCCAGAAACACGGGTGGCCAATGAGGCTGCAGTAATATAGAGCTCCCTCATGATATGGATGGGAATACCATAGTGATATGCTAGGACTCCAAAGAAGGCTGTGTACAGGCACAGCCTAAACATGTCTGGTATATATCTTATATGTGTTAGCTACTGCAGCACAATGATTAAAATGTAGGAATTTTAAAAATACATAAAATATGAACACAATTGGATGTAAAGTCGTAAAATAGAAAGTTTATAGGCCCAAATAATACATTATTTTTTAAATTTTTAAATATTAACACGAGTGGATTATATAGCTATGTATGGGTGAGCCCACAGGTGTGATTCGGTACATACACACAGACGGGGGTATATGTAGGCATAATAGTGTATTAGTGTAATAGTACGCAGGGAGAGAGGGAGGTATGTATGTATCATATCTGTATGCATAATCAACCACTCAAAAGGAGGACAATCGTATATACATACGCACAGAAACACATAAGCACATATACAGATGCATAATGACCAGCACTAATAAAAAGGTAGCAGACGATATGAACTACCCGCCTCCCATCAACCTTCTAGCCCTCTTTGCATCTTTGGACCTAGATGGCCTCTATGAATACTATCCCCCCCTACATATACATGGATGTAGTTCCAGTCCTATAAAACCTATCACACATTGACCATACTGCCTGTACGCCTATTATCAACTGTATCATACAATTCCATCATTACATATATCTCTAATTATCTACATATAGTGAATTACTATTATAATATTTATCAGCAATTGTAAATAATACAAATTGCAGACGCAATATGAGAATCAAAATAAACATTAACTATAAATAACATCCGTGGTGGCTATATAAAACTATCTCTACATATGTGCATTGCCTATCCTGAAGGAACCTATCATACTTCTATCGATCACCTCACGACAAAGAGACATAAAAAGTACATCTAGTATGCTTATAATAATAGCCACTCTCACAATAATGGCTTTAACTGGGAAGAACAACACAGACACCAAGGCTGTGTACCATTGCACGTTTACGTGCAGCCCATAAGGTACCCCCTTGTGAGGGAATATCTAATATGATATGAAGATAATTCAACCCACATGACTTTCCCCTCCCCCCATTAACTAAAAACCCCATAGTTAAATCACAACCAGTGAGTACAGGGCCAACCATACCTGTCAGTATATCTATGTACAGCATGTAGGTAGGCTTGTTCTCCATGGGGGTGGTGCGTTGGGCATCAATAGAACCAAGGACATACTTGGCACTAATCCCCATCATGTGGGTGCTAAGAATGGCATACTACCCACCCCGTCCTGTTAGGGCCCCGTATATGGTCCACCATACCACCATCATATAGTAGGTAGTATATATTATGTAGTATATAATATAGTATGTAGTGTATAGTAGATAGTATATAATATATAGTCTAGTGTATAGTCTGGTAAGTGGTATAGTATATAATCTGGTATTTAGTATAGTGTATAGTATAGTATATAGTATAATATATCATATATAGTATATACACTGGCTAGTATATTAGTATATATAGAATATATATATACCAATACGACACCAAACACTAGACAGTCTAAAATACATTTCTAACATAAAGGTAATTTAGGTTGGCAATAAAATCGATCGTATTGTTTAAACCCTTCCCCCAAGTTCAAGAAGCAGGAAAAGAGAGAGATAAAGAGTGTGAAGGAAGGAGAATACCTCAAAGCCAAACAGGATGTGCACGGAGGGGCCATATTTTATGATATGGTCGGCTGAATACCAGACCATATACAGGTCAGTGAGATGGAGCAGGCCTGTCGTGGACTGCATTCGAAGGTGGAATAGACGGCCTAGCACCGGAGCCTGCTCCATCTGCGTGTAGGAGTGTTAGAGAAAGAGAAAGGGTAAAACAATAGTGTGAGGCTAGACCCTGGGCGGGGCTGCCACCAGATAGACATAGCAATTGCTCATAGGAATGTAGGGTATGGTATACTATACTGTATTGTAGGGTGTGGTATACTATATTTAATGTAGGGTGTGGTATATTATATTTAATGTAGAATGTGGTATATTATATTTAATGTAGAATGTGATATATTATATTTAATGTAGGATGTGGTATATTATATTTAATGTAGGGTGTGGTATATTATATTATAGTGTGGTGTGTGGTATACTACAGTATAGCAATGTTTCTCCTTGCAAGCTTATTTAGAGATATGTACACATAAGAAAGTATGTTTCTGTATATAGATAAATATATGTAAACAAGAGTACGCATGTATACATAAATATATAAAGAGTTATTGTCTTGAAATTACAATTGTATTATACGGAGAGATAAGATAACAGATATGTAAAAAAGAAAATATAGCAATCACATACAAAGTCAACGCGCTCGGCTGATAGCCAATGGAATGTTTTGACAAAAAGGAGGCAGATAAACATAAAGAAGGATGACGCTCCAAATTCGTCGCGAAAAATAGACAGGGCCAGACAGGTATCTACTACTGCCATCCATGTTTTAGAATAGATACTCTGTGGGTGGACTCGTTAGTGCTTCTGGTCTGTTGTAAATGCTAGTACTCTATATGCTGTTAGCCTATATACTATTGCCATATTTACTATTACCCTATATAGTATTACCCTATACTATTATCCTATATAGTATTACCCTATATATTATTATCCTATATATTATCACCTTGTATATTAATGTCTTATATAGTATTACCCTATATACTATTATCCTATATACTATTACGATATATACTATTATCCTATATACTATTACCCTATATACTGTTATCCTATACACTGTTACCCTATATGCCTTTGATGTATGGTTGTGAATAAAATGCATATATGTGTAAGTATGAAAAGGAGATATATATCAAATTATATACGAATATATATATATATATATTTATGTTGACTTACATTGGGTATAAACTTTTCTATTCACACATATCTGAATGGCATCACATGTATGTAGTTATAAAATTACAACCAATCAAAGCCGGGACTCAGGATAATGCAAATGGGGCTGTCATAACTAATCAAATACACCCACCCACCTCGTACTCGATGGCCCTGAGTGGTCCAAAGAATATTTTTCGACATAAAGTCCACAGACAGGCCACTATCACAAGTATTGTATTGTAGATCGCCTATATGTACGTATGCATATTTTTATAATTATATGTATGATTGTATGTATGAATATGTGCATGTATATGTGTATATATGTATATATGTACGATTGTATGCATGTGTGAGTATGTGAGTATAAAAGAGGCTGGTGTATATCTAAGACAGAGTGGGTAGAGTTCATGGCTGCAAGTGATTAGCTCTATAAACCTAGTACTATTGGTGAGAACGTTGGTAGGAAGCACCGGTACGACCATACCAAACCGCCATCCTATTGGCTATTGGGGTAAGAGAACTCCTTCACAAGCCTAATTAAGAGTTAGGACGGCAAGAGCGCAACCAAAAGTAAACAATGACTATATCATCATTAGGCCAAACAGAGGTTTATGAATGACCTATAATAACATGAATACCATAACAGGAGGTGACAATTTGTCTGGATAAGGTGGCTAAAATATATATAGCCACATAGTAAAAATTGACTGGCTGCCTACACTTGAAGGCCTATAGAAATACTCCCATAACTACAGAAAAAAAGGGACAACCACAAATAAAAAAGGTGAAAAATATAACAGAGGTAGGTGCGAATTTATCTGTACATTGTATTACACAAAGTGGTAGGTATGCTGTTTGCATATTAGTTTTAAATATGTTATTTATTAAGCCTAAGTATATATGTGCGTCTAGGTATGTAAAATTACATGTTTTCAATCTGAAGTAACTAAATATGTGTGAGCGCGTGCAAACCTGTGGGGACCTTTGTGTCTAACCAGCTGTAACTTAGGGTGAAGAATAGAAAGCCAAACAGTAAGAAGCACTATAAGTACAGACAGGCAACAAAGGCTTAGTGGTGACAGGGCATTGACCACATTTACAAGGGGTAGTCTGCTAGACAGATCTTCATAAAAGTACATGTGAAATAAAGAGAGTGCACAAAGGCTATCAAAATCCTTGTGATTGAGAGTAAATCCTAATATACACTACATGCGTGCATAACCACCACATGTTTATATAACCTCATACAAAAGAACATACACCTGCATGCCACTGCAGAAGAAATAGAAAACAATCATGGCGCTATGAAAAAACTACTCACCATAACTGAGGCTCGGTCATCCAACACATAAAGGCAGGCCAAGTAAAACTGCTCTTTCTGTATCCATGCGTTAGTCATCACCATAGCGGTAGTGATTGTGCTGAGTAGCACATAGTGGTACATCTGCATGACTGCGTTGTGTGTAACTTGTAACCCTTACTACAGCTATTTGAGTATTAGGCGGTGGAGCACAATGCTCTACAGCTAGGTATTCGTGCCAACAAAAGCGCAGAAATCCCTTCCCTATAGTTAGAGTTGGTGGTGGTTAATTGAGAATAAAACAATCCTGTTCTTGGGCCATTTTTAATGGTTACCGAGCCACATCGCGGGACCTCCCGCGTTGAGATTGCCGGCTAACTAACTATTGATTGATGATTATGATAACATTATCTTATCAATGTTGCTAAATATCAATGCATACAATAATAATAAATCCAATGTCTATTTATTTATTTTTCTTGAAGAAAAAATATTATGATGAATATTATTATAAAACAAATTGAATAATATGTGATATTTCTATGACATTCTTTATTCATTTCATTTCATAGTTAGATCGCTTTTGTTAGAACAAAAAAAGAAAAAAAGAGGGAATACATTTTTATTTTTTCAACTATAATCAACGTCACAATTACTATATGTGGTATATTTGTCATTTATTTGGCCAATAATATATGCTGTCCCGCAATGTGGTGATTTGCTACCTTCAATGGGCCAATAAGTATACGGTTTATGACCTTGGACCAATCATAGATCCCAATAAATAGTGACCTGGCTCAGTAAATTGACTTTCAGGTGATTTGGTTTTATATTATCGGTCAGAAACAGCTTTGCCTAACAGGTTCAGTTATATAATAAGTGGAAGCTCTTGACCCTTTACACCCTATACCGGCATTACATATATATATGATTGTCGAAAATTAAAGGAAATATTATAAAGTAGGCAAAGAGTGCACCTTTGGTCGACAATTACTTTTATTGTTGACCATCAAGCTATATTCAATTGATATTGTTGGACGTGCAATATCCAAAATTATTTGCCAAGTACAAGTGGTATAATTGGAAGATCATCCTAAAAAATAAATTATAATTTCATAAAAGACTCAAACATTTATATGTCAAATATAACATAAAGCTTTTGAACAAAGAAAGAAATGTTTTTTTTTTTGGAAGAACATGGACAAGTCTGATAGTACCAAATGCTATTTTCTCATTGCATAGGTACTGGTCCTACAAATTATGGGGTGCCACAGAGAGGCCTCGAATTGATTGAAACATTCCTTTTAAGTAAACAGAAGAGAAAAAACTCTTATAAATTTAACTACTTATTAAGAATACTTTTGATCTGCATGGTATAAAAAATTTGGTTTAGTTTTTGGTAAAATTCTCTATGGATTATCTCATCTTGGTTTTTTTACAATTTCAATCCGGTAATACCATTAAGTTCTCTTACGGAGTCTAAGCACCTCAGTCGTGTTTGGCTATCTGGTTGCATTGAGAGTATTTAATTTTATTAAACTTGCTCTTGTTGTCATATATAGTTAGTAGGTGTTTGTGTGCATTACGCATATGAGCAGTATATGGCACTGTACCTCTATAGTTATGGATCTAGTACAATTAGCAGTTAGGCATATGTTAGTTAATTTATTGATTAGTTCAGCAGTATGCCACTTTAACTATGATAGCTTACAATTAATCTATGTTTAGTAATATTTATTACTAGGTACCTTCCGGTACTCAGAGGTGGCTTGACCGGAGGTCAAGGTATAGTATGGTATCTTAATTTATTTACCTGAAACCAAGCATTACAGAATATTTATCAGTACCTAGGTGCCACCAAACAGTAATAGTAAATAAATTGTGTTGGAAAAATTGTTTTCACTACACTTTTTTCTATAGTTTCTTTACATTCTTTTTTTTTGGTACCACAAAAAGGTATTATTATTATACTTAGCTAAAGCTTGGTGTGGCATTCCTACTAGCTGAGCTGTCATTACTGGTTAATAACTTAGGAAGTGATACAGTATGTGTCCAATAATACCCATGCACCAATTAGACTTCCAAACAGAAGTTCAATGTATTTTATTGGATAGCATTAAAATAGTCTTGAAGCACCAAGAAGTATATATGCCAGGCTGAAAAAATAATACAAAACTGCTCTCCGGTCATCTAAACAATATTGTCTTACTTTTTTATTAATTTCTAGCAAATCAAATATAAATTATGTCAAGTATATTTATAAATGTAGAATTATAAAATACAGATAATTTAGAAGGCCAACTAAAACAATCTGGTATTAATACTATTATTGAAAATAGAATTACAGTATATCCCCAATCAGTTTTGGATCACAGTTATTTTGTTTGAAGTGAAACACCCAGGAAGAAATTAAGAGCCTTTTCATCACTCCACCAAAAGTGAGAACTTCAGGCAAGTTAGATAAACCTTTAACATAATCATTACCAGATGATAGAGATGCTGATATTTTTTATAACCACAAAAATTAACAATTGCAAAGCAATCACTTATTTTCTACGATCATGGGATTCACAAGATCTGGACCAATAACCATCGTACATGACAATATTGCACCAATCAACATATAGCCCAAAGTAATTCCCTGGAAGAAAAGTGTCTAGATCCTTGTAGACTTTACATAGGTAAATATACACCACAATATTATATATTACTAATTATTATTATTATATATTGAAGTGTCTCAGCCCCTGCAAGTGTTTGGCTGAATACTTCATGATGTCAAGTACGAAAATACTTATTGCTTATGTAGTATTAAACCTCTAAATGCTAAGTCACATATAGAATAAGGTTTCAATTGGTAATTGAGAGTTAGACATTAATTAGTTATAGTTAATTAACTATATAATGTCACTAACTATAGCTAATTGGGACTAGATGTTTAGTGCAGTATAGAGCGTTAATTTACCATAGTTTTAAATCCTGTTGGTTATTGGCATTTAATCACACATAGTAGTTGATGATACATATGGGATACACAGCATTGTATTTTCCAATTCACAAATGTAGTGTCCTTAGAAGAGAAAACGGTTTTCACAAACGATGACATTATGATGGATGGAAACTTTTTTAAGTTTTCCAGTCTGGAATCAGCCAACCACGCTGTTCATTGGCATAGCCAAGTATACATTCTAAGCATCCCTGAGGTGTGAATTTTTCCTTTATCTTGATGTCATTGATGTCATAAATGATTTTGCAGCTAAAAACATGGAGACGCTCCTTTGGTGGCTTATCCTTGGTCCATATGGTGTAGGGGACCATATCATTAGAGAGTGCCTGTATCGCAGATACGTTTTGGGTGAAAATGGTGGCTCTAAGTGCATAGTCCCAGAAGTAATGCTGAACATTTGCAAGATTCAGGGTGCTTCTAACCATGGTGATGATTTGATGGTTTATTCTCTCAGAATTATCAGTGCTTTGTGGTGTATAGGGGAGGGTAACATGATGTGAAATGCCACTTTTTTTTTTGAGAAAAACGGTGAACGTGGAAGATAAGTACTCACACTTCTGGTCTGTGAACAAAATGGTAATCTTGAAAGTAGCATAGAGAGAGGAGACAGTTCTAGATTGAAATATTGGTGGGTTGGTGACTATGAAGATCCATGAAGTGAGCGTGTTTCAGTTGTGCTAATTGCCCTACAGGAGGTCTATAAATGTTGGGACCAAGGTCATCATATTCAGATGGATGGTTAGAGTGGGTGATATAGTCAGATTCAAGATGTCAGTCTGAATGTAGTAACAATTTGGATTGGAGGAGGCTTACGTTTATGAATAAGTTACAATTTATGCCAGTGATATAAAGGACCTCGTGTAGTATGACGTCATGAGTCATTCTGCTCTTGCCTGTTCATATTTCATTTTATTTCAATCTAAACAAAAGTCCACATGTAAAACCCTATATTTTGCATACTAACCAATTAATTACTACTGTTGATTATATATAATATAAAACGAGATACTACTCACTGTTACTATTATAGGACCAATTCATCAGCGATTATGCATCTAAAGAGGAAAAAATATTGTGGTAAATCTATCATTTAAAAAATATTTATTTCTTATTAAGTACTTATTTGTAACTATGCCATAAATTTAATTGCTATGTCGGAATTTATCTTTATTCTATTTGCTATTACTATAGTTTCACGTAAATTACAAACTACCATCATAATATTAAATACTTGTATTTTTCTGCGAGTTATCTATATATCTATATATCTATGTATAGGTTGGTTATATAATGAAACAAAACGTAACTAATAATACGATTAAATGGCCTGAGGACCTGATTTTTTGGAACTTACTTTACTGGCTGGAGAGTTTTACCCCAAGAACGCTTGTAAGTTTCTAAGTTAACATCTGCTTATTCATACAATATATGAACTCAATCGTATTAAGCCTTAATATGGTATCCACCAATAAAAAAGACAACATAGCGCTAGTATATGTTAACTAAAAGTGCATATTAATGCTATTGACTCAACAATAACCGGGTCATTGACATTGATTCACCTACCCACTCAATGATTACTACATAGGTATATATAGGCAATGTACATTTTAATCTTAATCATCTATATAGATAAATATGGGAAGCCTCAAGCTCTGTTGTTTTTAGCAGCAATCTGCTTCGCTTGTAAACTTACTTAGCAATATCAACCTTGGGTAAAGTAAACTAGGCTCTATAGGATACATTGAAGACCATATACCCTTTTTTTGTATACACTATGTAGCATTAGGTATTATTCAAACCAAGTCATCACATTAAAACCTGCGTCCCACACACTATTGGCCACCTATTCGTGCCTACTGTGGTTTATTATTACAGCTTAGAAATTTTTTCTTTCAAATGTTTATTTATACACTTTATCTATCGCTATAAAAGATTTTACCTACTTATCTTTGTTATATCACAAACAAAATCCTAAAGACAGCAGCACTGATAGTACTTTGCATCATAATAACTTGGCTAGCCTCCCAGTAGGTAATTAAATCCAAAAACATGTTATAGTTGAAAAATCTTTGTGATAGCATGTATAACTTAAAATAAATATATACAGCACTTGTTTTCTTTTGCATAAACAGTAAATGAGTGTTATGTGATATACCATACCTATTGGAGGTTTGAAGGTAATTAGGTAGAGGTAATAATATAAGTAGAGAAAGATGCTTTATTGTACCATCCTCTACATAACTGTTGTATATGTAAAATATTCAATATTAGATACAGTAATGTTAATATATATGAAATAACATAATTAATTTTATTCATTACACTGCTGTACTGATGATTACGAGGGAAAGTATATATTTGTTGCACTACTATTAGTAAGGAAATGAAATATTTATTAGTTATTTATTAGATATTGTTAATTAGTACATGTAATTGGTAGAGATAATATAATTAACAAATTATAATAATGTGTGATTGGAGGAGACAGTAAAATTAACGAATATCCTCATTATTCTCACCTAATATATTCGGAATGCATAATGGAGGGCTGTAAGGCTGTTCCGGTAAAATGAAAATTATGATTGAGTCTGTTTTTTAGCGAAAATTATAACTAGCAATTAAAAAATTGTCAAAAATGGGCAATGACTCATTGGTGGCGATTAGTCACTCATCGCACAATTTCAGGTTCATGATTGGTTAATATAGGATTATTCAGTGATTAATTAATATTCCATTCGCAACATTTATACAATGCGATTTTACACACCATAGGCCAACATTCCGATATCAATACACTTCCAATACGCTTACAGCCCTATGTCAAGCTTACTATAACGGCTCACTCACTATTCCTAGCAAGAGAAAGGAAGGTCTGTAGTGGACCAAGCAATATAGCAAATAAAGTATATATATAGGCATAGTAGTCGAAGTACATGAGGACAGACAGACCAACTTACTACACCGACAAGTAGACGACTTACATGTTACCAACCTGCAAGGTGTGTAGGCTTAAAGCTAGCCTTGCTTTAGTGGTAATTGCAGGGAGGGCATGAACAGCAATGGGCACTCATATATAATATTTAATTTTTACTACAAACATAAATATTAGAAGTAGTTACAGTTACACCTTATAAATAGTTTCTACAGGTAAACAACCAGGCCTTTCAATTGGTTTCAAGTGGAAAGGTAGAGGTAGTGTCACCTTTCTGTTCCAACTAGGATTTGTTTGAAATAGGTACCTTATTGCAAACATTGAATAAGGTTATTTGTCATCTGTTTTCTCGTTGTGTGAATGCCAACAGTAGGTTGGGCAGGATGAATGGGGAAGACCAGGAGGAGGTGCTGGTCAATGCCATGCAGTCATGTCTTCAGAGTTTAGACAATATCCCCCACCTTGCAAATGACCTTGTTATGCTTATGCGTATAATGGGTCTGATTAGCCTTGGGTAAGTATCATTTAGCAAATAAATGTTCAGATACCAACCTATGTTTCACTCTTAGACTCCTTCACTATTTAAAGATACACACACACAGATATATCCATTCCAACTTAAACCCATGTCCCCATATATACAACTAAACCTATAATTACAGAAGTTCTCTAACACCTCCACACCTATTTGATCATTAACCTACACACACATGACATACACAACTGCCTGTATATAGCCTCCTACTATCTTATATACAGAAATAGACCTATAAGCGGATATACTTACACATGCAAACATGCCTCTTTTGTTGCTTTCATACACAGCTGTACACAAAGGCATACACATAGTTTACGTTCTTGCATGTATCCTATTATATTCTTACCTATTAGCGCGCAATTACAACATAGCCTTGGTCTTACACTCTGTATTCAACTACATAACTCACAAGTAATCATATATGTCTTATGCACATATCTGTTGCAATGCTTCCTTCCACCTAGGGTTCCTCCCCTGTGTGTACACCTATATACCCTACCATATGTCACATATAGCCTACTATTCTCCCTGAAGAGATGCAGCCACAATACATAAACTAAAACACCCCTTTACTCCTTGGCCGTATACTGCAGTGTATTTCACCCCTGCCTTTTGGTTCTAGTTAGATAGAATGCCGGTTATAATTGTAATTTCCCAAATGCGCAATGCACAATATATATATAAAGGAAAAGGGAATAAGAGAGGATGCCTTAATGTGCGTATCTTTCTATGTAGATGCAGGTGTGTACGGACCACTTTATCCCCCATACCCTTAATGGTAGTGGGGAAGGTTATTTATACCATCCAATCATTAACTTTACGCCCTTCTCCCCCTTCTCCCTTGAGGTTCCCTTTAACTGGAAAGTCACTAGCAGCCTGTGCCGTCAAACACAATGCCATCTTCCTATTGGACAATGAAACCAAAGGTGGTACACGCTATTCCCTCGTACACTATGTGCCTGACGGTTCGGGACATCGACGTCATAAACGAGCAGCGGCTACCAATGAGACCAAGGTGGACTATCGGTTGAGTAGAGGGACCAAAAGGCGTGGGGGTGAATGTGGAAGCGGGACTGAGACCAATAAGAAGTCAAAGTATAATCTCTTGCAGCTACTTCTTCTCCCCGCTTTCTCTTATAGTATAGTACTACATGTATATCTGTCTTATATTATAGTACTACA
>NAOQ01000258.1:63139-81831 GCA_002751075.1 Ichthyophonus hoferi
GTATAGTATATGTATATAGTGTATGTGTATAATGTATATGTATATAGTGTATGTTCTCATCTCATCTCTCGTCTGACTGTATCTCTACAAAGATGTAAGCTTTACCCTAGTATAGCAGTCAGTAACCCTATATACATATGCATATTCCCTCTAGGTACCCCAGCCATACTACCACTTTCTAAGGCGTTGTCGTGTACGGCCTCTCCCAGCGAATGCCATCAATAATATTGGGTACGTTATTATTGTCTCTCTTCCTCTCTCTTCCTCTATGTCCTACTTGTGATGTGTATGCCATATGCACGCTTTTCCTGCCTACCCTTTCCTTCTCCCTCCCCGTCTGACCCTTTCCCTTGTGTAGAGTGCCAACACAACGGGCCTTAAACCTGGGGGCGAGCATGGGAGACCTGCTATTCAAACTCCAACCTGAGAGGCCAATACTATGTAGTGTACCAGCCGTGCGGTTTGTGCTAATGCCCGAAGAGGGCAAGTGCATGATGCTAATGGCAAGCGATGGTCTCTTTAACTATCTCCCCGACCACCTCTCCACCGATAAACAACAGAACGAATTTCTAACTCACAAGTGAGTGGTTTGTATGATTGATGGGACACATTTATCTATTCTATGAATGGCCTGTATGCAAGTGAATACATGGTCATGAGCTGTGATTGGTTGAGTGTAGCCACACGTCTGTCTCCAATGGGGCAAGGCTCTGTTGCTTACATATGGTATAGGATAATATAGTAGAATAGACTATAATATCGTATAGTTTAGTTTAGTTTAGTTACAGTATAGTATGATGTAATGTAGATAATACAGTAATATATAGTACAAGATAGTCTAGTACAGTATAGTGCAATATAGTATTCTAGGATAAAGTCTACTTAAGTATAGTATAGTATGGTATGTTTGAGTGTGTATTTAGCCTTCTCTGTATAACATCTTATGCTTGGTTGCATTATGTAAACTGGTATTACAACCTTATAATACGGATTGCTGATTGGCCCCATGTATTTAACAGGATTGGTTATGAATATGACGTAGGCTATGGGCTATCCAGTGTATGTTCAAGGTTAGTACAGAGGGAAGACTGTGATATGTCCGAGTTTGATGACTGTGTATGTCTCCTAGTGTGCATTGAACAGTGGGCCAAATCCTCCGACCCTAACTGCATTGCCAAGCCTATATCTGACTAACGAAGGGAAGCTAGAGGCTACATTCTCGGTGTCGCCTCCTTGATGTAAATAGCAATGATTTCACCCAGGCCGACCCTTAGACCCGTATATATGTGGTAGCGTTTACGTAGATGCAATAGTTGAACAAATAATCTAGAGTATCTCTTACACACCTACATTTTTTAATATAGGATTTTTTTTACTATCATCGCTATGAAATATCCCGTTCACGTATTTTAATAACGTGCATTCCCTCTAGCCTATTGGCTCTCTCTTTTGTAATTGTTACCTATGTTTTTGGTAGCGTTTCTCTCCAACTGCATTCCATTTTCCCTCCTCCTCCCTCTTTTTTGCTTCATAGTTAGGGAAAGGAGCATGTTGTTGAATCTATGTCCAGAATAACAACTGGTGCATTAAGATGGTAATTATGCAGTATAATTCAGTATAACCATCTGGGTGTTAGATTGGAGATCGTATTATTAAACGACTGTTTTTTTTTGATGTCTTGCATTTTCTTGGTTGGATATTGATATGTGCAATAATTTATTTGCTATATTAAGTTATTGCCTATATGGCCTATATTAATTAGCTGTCCTTTTTTATCAAATATTCTGTGGTTGGTTTAGATGCAAATCTTGTTTATATTGTCTTATTTATTAACAGTAGTGTATTATTAGTCATATTTGTAATTAATTTATGATGTATAGTTTTACCTTATGCCTCTCTGGTTGTAGAACTATTCACTAGAAAGAACCCGGAATGGTTAAAGACCTACAAGATAAGCCAATTGTAAACATTACCTTTAAAACTTGTACAAACCTAAAACACATAATATTGAGGAATTAGCATTTGCAGTTCAAAGCAATGGTGTGAAGCATTTCCTGTGAAAGGTGCCATATACGTCACATTGATAATTTCCTTCAGCTCTACAGACTAATGGACCACTAATTTTCCATAAAATCAAGACTATGAGTGTGCCCTATAATGTCTGATGAGACAGCCTCTCACATTCAATGTACCATCCGTTTTAATTGCTTTATGAAAACGTTAATGTGCTAGCTTATAACTTGGATGGATGGACTCTGGATATATATATATTATCAGAATAGTTTACCTTTCAGGCTTAATAGACCTTTAAATTCAAAGGCTCTAGTTAGTTTTATAAAGTATTCCATTTTATCACTCCAATTTTTTATCATTACCAATTGATCTTAATGCAAGATAGTTTGCCAATAGAGACAAGATCTATACATGTCACTATACACCTCTTGATAGTCTAGTTGCTGTTTATTGAGAACTAGAGCATAAGCATGCTCATTCTTGATCCTCCCTCTTAAGAAAAACAGGATGAAAATCGCCTCACTCCCATTTGAGTATTCAAATTATATGGGAAGGAGCTCAAGACTTCATTTCTTTATTGTGTGAAAGAACAACATGTGGTGGAGAGCACAGGTGGACTTATTGCTGAAACTATTATTAAGAAAGCACCTTATTGATACTGTCTATGTATCTATTCTCTAAACACCCTTTGCAATATTTTAAAAAAAACTTAACTGATTCAACATCTTAATTCTATAATCTTAAAAAGGAAAAACAAAAACCAAATGTATTCATCTTCTGATAATACTTCCTGTTGAATTGTATAAAAATCAAGCACAACACTATACAGCACACACAACCTAAACATCAATTATTCACTTAATAATTAGTCAAACTCTCACAAGTTTACAAGAAGGGTGCATTTCCAGATAAAAGTCAGGTGACAAAAACTTATACTTACTTAAAAATGCCTTCATTACAACAACTTGCCATTAAATATGCCTAGTAAATATAATATTTATATTATCCTAACAACCTTATAGTGTCCTAGATCCGTCTGCGTCAACTAGAGGTATGGAACTATATCTATACCTCTGCTCATTTACTTTCCACTCAAGATTTAAAGTCATTAGAGAAAAAGTATCGAAGGAATTAAGAAGGATTACACCAAAGCACTCTGAAAAATTATCTTCCCATACTACAACATTATGGGCCAAACAATAGTTAGCATATGAATGCACCTTGTTTTATTGGATTGGTTTTATGAAAGCATCTATTTATATAATTGACTAGGATCCACTATTCTGTTTACAAACTTAATACTATATATAGTATCCTAAACTTTTGGTTGGTACTGGCCCCTAGTTATATGAGTATAATAATTAGTATGTAGTTTAAGGAAAGTGTAGGAGCTGGCATTGGCTAAGCCAGACTCTCTGATTAAGCTGATTAAGTCTGAGGAAGCCCCGCCCCGGTTCTAGTTTTGCCAGATCCTAAGGAAAGTGAAAATTTCGAGTTCTCAATGGTGTTGAATATATCACCCAGGTTCCTGGCAATAGCTTCCTTTTCTGAATCAGATCTGCTTTTCATTTTGTTACAAGATTGTTGACTCCGAACGAAAACATGGTTCAACCAATCTTTGATAACAACTGGTAATGTGATGATTGGTCTTATTTTAGTTAATCAAATTCCATTTTACAATAAGAAGATCAATTCTTGTCATAGTATGAAGTATATGATCACTATTGCATCAATGAGGAAATGACTTAGTTCACCATCTAAATAAAGACATTATCGTATTTAAGTATTGTGATAAGATCAGACAAGTCTAGTGGGTCTCTGTAACCTATCATGGAGTTGGATTAGCCAATACGAACATTTATGATTGGCTCCATTTAAGTTATTGAACTTAGTAATGTTGGTGCTAACTAGGAAGTTAGCACTGATGAGAAAACGAAGTATAAAAGAAGAAAAAAATTGAATAATAAGGGCCCACTCACACATATGCAGAAATGAGTAGCAAAAATATGAAGTTCTCGTAACACACACCAATACTTTGCATTTAAGTATATGTATGTAATACTCACATTGTTATTGTAATATCTAATCTACCGTTAGCACTCACATATAATAATCAGTGTTCAGATCTCTCACTCGTTCAGAACTCAGAGAACTGTTTACTAACATTATATGGTGACAATAGTTATTATTTACATTGTGATATACTATCCCTTACTGATTGATCTCATTGTGCAATTTCCACATTTTTACCCAAGCAAATCAATGCATTGATTTCTTCTGAATTAGAACAGAGATACAATTACTATGTCAGTTACCTAGAGAGTCGGTTTATGGGCCTTCTATAAAACCTCTAACACAACAATTGTGCCTTAAAGACAGCTCTGATCAAGTGATTATTATGACGGCTGGTCCAGCAAAATTAATCACCATCAAATATATAATTGGAGATCCCGACAGCTGTGGCCAATTCACTAGAACTGATACAGATTCTGATAAATTTAAACTTTTTTCTTTTTGGTTATAATCTGTATAATTGATGCAGGTGAACGTATAGACTTCCTTTTCAAAGAACAGTGCTTTTGGGGAGACTTCCAAGAAGTGTCCTCATCTTTTTCTGAAATCTCTTCTAAACTCGTTCACGATATTGATTCAAAATCATTGGAGGATGTTTCCTTTTGGCTATATGAAGACAAGGTTGGCTTGGAAGGAGGAGAGAGCTTGGAAAAAGCAATTGATTGCCTGCTTGGAACAGCCTTGTAGGTAGATATTTAATCTGAATCATTAGAATCCATGGAAAGAACAACTTTTGTTTTATTTTCAGTTCTGGCAGACCGAAGGATGATATTAGGTGTCAAAGGTGGAGTGCGTTTGATACTCGTTCTATATGTTGCTCTCTTACATGACAGCAAATACCAAAATTCCAAATTAAACCAAAAAATAATAATAATTCTTTTACAACTTAGCTTGAGAAGCTATTATTTGTTATGTCGCGTAAAAGAGCAACACATTGGACGAGTATCAAACGCACTCTACACCTAAAACCATTCTTCGGTCTGCCAGAACAGAAAAGAAAGCAAAAAATGTTTTTTCCATGGATTCTAATAATTCAAATGGAACACCTTCCTACAAGGCTGTTACGGGCAGGCAATCAACTGCACTTCCCGACTACTCTCCTCCTTCCGAGCCAACCTTGTCTTCACATAGCCAAGAGGAATCATCCTCTAGAGCATTGTCAAAAAGTTCAAAAGTAATTTCAGAAATTGACTAGGAGACTTTTGATATATATATGTTATTATTATTTTTAAGCCACAAAAGATTTATTAATAATTTTCGAACCTAGGTAATGGGCTAAGTTGGTGTTATATAGTTTCCGCCGAAGTACTGACTTCTCGAAATACTTAATATGGTAAAATAATAAACTTATTTAAACATTGGGGTTATGCATTGGTACCAGAGCTGTAGTGTACAACTTTAATGCAATACAGCGCATTTCTTGTACTTACCTATGTAAGAGATAAAACTATTGGATCTATGTTAAATAAAAAGCCTTTGCCTTGAAAGGCCATGTTGAGCCTCAATCCATGGTGTTCGGATCCAATTATAGCAAGATAAAATATAGCAGCTACAAATATCTATTTATAAGTATTGCACCGCTAATTGTCCAAAAAGTCTCAGCTGCAAATAATAAAGTAGATAAAACTAACCAGATAGCACAGTGAGAGGTTAGTTACTTAGTAAGTCACACAAGATAATAAATAGAATAAACACATCTACCAGCCTAATATAACAATAATACTTTCATGTATAATCAAAATCATTACTTTAGACTATGCATCATTACTCAAAACACAAGGATCAAAATATCTTTATTAGCCTAGTTTACAAATAGATTATATTGGGACCCAGACCTGCTGTTTGTGGTTTAATTAAATAGTAGAGTCGTCGAGTATCAGGGAAAGCCTTAAGGTTTGGCTCTTGCAAGTTATGTGTGCATTTTCCAAATACAAGTGTTAGTCAGTTCTCCATACTCATAATTAAAGCCTCATCTTATACTTCAATGCTTTCTAGAAAAGTGCTTACTACTTCAGTCTAAAACATTTCCATTACCACAAAGTCTATCTTAAACTGCAAAATCCACTTTGTGATCTCAAAAAAATTGCAAAATATCTCTAAGATTGATCACTAGTTCAATTAATATTTACTAAATCCAGGGATATTGTAAGCCACAACAGAATTTATTACTAATATGGACAGGCAGAAAACTTACCGTTAAGTTACTAGGCTTATTGCCTTTCTCAGAATTTTATATTTTAACCAGATATACTTAAACTAATAACCAGTTTATACTAACTATATATGACAACAGCACTGTTATGAATAATGCCAAATACAAATTGAACCAAGACACCAAAGATTGGTTCCAAGCTATACTAGCTATTGATTATAAAAAAAAGTGATCTAGACAATTTAGTACTGCTAGACCTCCAGTTATTAATGTTAAAGTATTCTAGCCGCTACAGGTGTTTTTCCAAAATCTTCATGATGTCTTGCACAAAATACTTATTGCTTATCTAGCATTGAACCTGTATATGTTAGTAAGTATTTAGAATAAGGTTTCAATTGTTAATAAAAAAATTCAACAATAAATAGTTAAGGATAATTACTTAATTCAATAATGTCACTAATGATATTTAAGTAGGACTGGATGTGTAGTGCAGTCTAAAGTAAAAATTTACCATGGTTTTAATTAAATAGTGTTGATTATTGGATTTGTATCACTCATATAGTGATTGATGGTACCCAGGTGCCATGTAAATTTCTGAATGATCCTTTGAATAGTCACTGGATGACTTGTTTGTTAAGACCAAATTCCAGAACAGTCATGTTGAGCTCCTACTGGGTATTATGTTAAACACAAATAATTATCACATAGTCAGCTGGTCTTGACTTCCTGAATCAACAAATATATAACCAGCATACATAAATTTAGTCTGGAACGTGATTATAATTTGTAGATGTTGCCATGTAGGTTAGTATATGTATATGTTGTGTGTATACAGAAAACGAGTAAGTTAGAAACATTGCACTACTTAGAGGATGGGTCTAGTTAATTAGTAATAATGACTTTACATAAAGCTCATTACTTTAGTGGTGCAATACTTAGTATTGAATATTTGTAGAGGTTAAAATTTCATCATATATATGGACATTCATGATGATTTGCACAAAGTTTATCTTGGGTATTTTATTTTAATGCTTGTAGACAACAGTAAATATTAGAACATTAATTAAGTTTTAAGTTAAGTGTTAGAGTACAGTAATAGGTGTTTTGTATGCATTGGTTCAACCCCATACTGGCACATAGGTATAACTGAAGTGAAATCGTATTGTAAAAGATGCGACGATTGCAACATATTATCAAAGTCCAATACTTGGTTTAGTTGTTAGGACTATATTAAGTAACTGCAGGTCAGTCACTATAACCACAACTATATAGCTAAATCTTAGGTCTGTATTAAGGACTGAAAATTCTAAATACAAATAAATACTATTTGGCCATATAATAAAAATATTCACTTTTTATAATTAGGGTATAAATAGAACCCAAATGTTAAGCTCTTCTGAAGATAACATTTTAACTAAATGCAAATTGTTATTAACTCCCGTCACCCACACCCAGTTGATAAGAATTGTTAAGAAAGTGAAAGTTATACTTCCTTCTAACTCTGAAGAATCTACCACTTCTGATACCAATTTGCCCGATAAGACTACACTCCCACTGGATATCAATCTTGACTCTACTTCTAATAATATATTTGGATTGACAAACTCAGAGGAACTATCACTTTTGATTCAAATTATGACAGTGCAGAGACAAGAAATTCCTTGTCAGTCAATAACCAGATACAAAAGGAAATCATCTGCATAAACAGCAACCAGGTCATGATTCATAGTAGCAATGGTGGAGAAGAAGCTCTGCATTTCGGCTCTCTCCAGCTTCAAGTAATGGGCAGACCACAAGAAAACTCCATGAGGAATATGACATTACTATCAGTCTAAAGGCCAGTAGTGTGGAACAAGAAGATATCAGAAAAAAAGAGGATCAGCATATGCCTTTTGACCCAGGAGAGAAGTCTACCTAGGCTGCCAAGGTTATAATATTTTTTTTGGAATAGTAAGTAGGGTCAGGAGCATTCCTGTGACATATACTAATTTAAATGGAGAGGGAATACTGAATTAAAGGGCGCTTAAACGTGTCCTTATGCATACGTGGACTACATATATGATAATATGATAGACATTTTTATCATTAAATAAGTGAGCAGGACTGGACTTAGGCAAGATGCTTAAGTAATGAGTTATCTGGACTGTCTAACCTCATCAGAAATGTCTTAGTATATTCGCAGGACCTCTGTCATTGGCTGCTTCAATTTTGAGCGATCATCTTGGATTGGCATTTAATACCAATAGATTGCACCAGCTGTTTTTCCAGACTACATATATGTAATAGTAATTGCTAAGAGTATTATATGATTAAAGCTATATAAATAAATATATAAATTAATTAAATATTCCTATTTTTACAATACTCGAAAAGCACAAAGTAGAAAGGGAGGTGAAAACCTTGTTGGGTTGACTGACCAGATTAAGTCTACAGCTATTAACATATAGGAGCTGATTGGTTGCATGTTCTTGGATTATGTGAATAATTCAATGTTAGTCTCCACCAAAATCCGCAACAAGACGCCTTTGATTGTCATACCTCCAATACTTGGGTAAGACAGGTCCCAACACAGCTCTTGCATATGAATCCTGGCACTTCACTAATTTCGATGCTCAAATCTAATCTCTTCTACATTAAACACCTTTAACTTGGTTTTCTCTAAGCTCCCAAAGCAAATATTTTATCTATCATAGATCAATACAGACAGAAACATTAAACACCTGCTATAGACGAAGTACCCAGAAAAAGACCTTAATCAAGTGATTGCAGCCTGAAATGTAGAGTCTTTCAGTCCTATTTTAAAGGTTTTTCCTTATTAAAGCACAAAGATCAAAATAGCCACAGCTAGTGTTAAACATCTGATTTACCCCAACCCGGCAACAACCAAGGGAAAAAATAATATAGGGCACATAATAATGTCTGATAGATATAGAATGCCGATTGTATATTTCCCCAGGAAATATTATATGTATTGTGCTAAAGACAGTGTGAAAAATATACAAATGTATGAAAAAGCAGTAAGGAACTATGTATAGTATATACAACATCTTGATCTTCAACTAAATTGTCAGTATCATACATATCACAGTGTAGTCCAGTACACTGGAAGTTTTTTAAGTTATACAGAGGAGTAGAGAGCCAACACCAGCAACCAGCTACAAGGATTATACTATTGGTTGTTCCTGCTCCTAATTCACTTGCCCGTGGTCAAAATAAGCCATAATTATCATGATAGAATAAAAAGCACTAGTGGTGATGGCCCATGGACAGAATAACGGGTAATATTGCACCAAGGACAAGCACACATAGCTGTAGGCGTGACAGTTCTCCCTTGCACCCATCATCTCCTACATTGGCATTCATCACCTCAGGCAAAACATGCATAGTTGCTACATAAAGAAAGGTGCCAGCCGACAATAGAAGAGCCTGTAGTTGAAGTAAGGAATGGACAAAATGGAAGATGTCAAGAAGGGCTAGGCAACTAGTTACTCATACACAATAAAACAAGACTTGTCACTAAGGGGTTATGGGCCCAAATATTTCCTAATTAGTCAGTCTATCTGTCAATGCGCAAATAAATCAGCATCGTTATCTCTGGTCACGCCTACATAACTTCATAATAATAAACACCAAGACATCCTAATGACATTATGTACTCCATAAACCCTATATCTACAGCCTGCATGCAGTAGTCTCTGCTGGACCCCCTACTTACCAGGCCAGTGATGGGTGAGTCTGAAGTTGAAGTTCCAGGGACATCCTGGGTCTTGATGATAATGAAAGTAACAATGGCTAGTACAGGAGCAGCTAGGGAAAAAGCCAGAAGATGTTGTCGCACCCTCCTGTGAGGACATAGATCCCTGGTGAGGTGTGGACAGGAAACAATCCTTGGCATTATAGCAGAATAAGGTGGTTGGGGTATATGATATGCAATCAAGCAATAGAGTTAAATAGTGGGTATGTCATGCATTTAAGATATTGAACAGTCCTATCCCCTGATGGATGTAGTAATATCTAGGAGAGTGAACTAGAAGGCAGGCAGGGCATCCTGATAGCACTAATGGCTAATAATCTTGGTGTAGTCATTGTGACCATGTCTTCTAATGGGCCTATTGGCACTGACAGGGTCTGTTAAACTACATGTACAGGGGAGACGACTTTAAGATGCAAGGCATGAGGGCCTGCTTGGCATAGATTACTGTTATGACTCTACTAATAGATCAGATCTTTCTATCAAACAAAACATTAGACCTTAAATAAGCTCAGCGTTCGTATAGGTGGATGGTAGGGTAAATGGTAAAACTATATACACTACTAGTTACTAGTTATTACTTAAATAAATGATAATGAACCAACCTAGGAGGTTGTACCACCCCCAGCACCTATAACCTGATACATCTAGACCAATAATTGATAAGAGTGAATATGACTGGCCGTAGTGCGAACACCCACTGATAGGAACGTACTAACAGCAACCTGTATGATTGGTATATTTATAGCAACTGTATAGCACCAGGTAGTGGTAACTAGGTAGTTTGATGACAGAACACTATATGCCAGGCTACCGGAGACACACAGTACACCTAAGTGTCAATCTACCAAGCTGCCAATCAACTTACTTCTTATCCAAGCCCTCAGCGAGTAAGAAAGATGCCAGCCCAAATGCAGCTGGTGCCTAGAGGGTAAGAATAGATCAGTAGAGTTATCTGGACCACTAAGGCTATACCCTTCACACCTGAAAGGGACTCTACAACAGAGTCCCACCCGCATCCTGTTCATACTAACAGGGTATATGCCATAGGCAAGAAGCAATATGATGTAGCTATTAATACTGTACCTGTGTCACCAGGCTGACCTATGGGCCTAAGCAAACTAGAAGGAAAAGAATAAATAGGGCTTAGGAGGGGGTATGGTATATAAAACAGGTTGGGTAAGTCTACCCATATGTTACGCTTTCTATATTTTCTTGTGTTTTTTTTAAAAAACAGCCATCTTATGAACTTTACTATTCTTTTAATTGTATTGTGTAGCTTAGGAAAATCACCGTGTATATTTAGGATGGCTGTTACGCCAAGAAATAATAAATTAAACCAGTGGGAATGTAATGTTTGTGAACTTGTTTATGAACACTATCTCCATCCTCCTACTATATGTTTATGTGTTTATATGGTTTTGCATTCATATGTTTATGTATGAATACATGCATGTGTGTATGCCATGATATCTGATCCATGACCAATAGGGACTTTCAAGGAACCCATGTTACAATTCACTAGAACCTTTACTGAATCCGCAGCCTTACTGCCAGATTACCCTAGAAAGCAGTATCAATAGGGGAGCGAGATAGGGAAAGATGGGGTAGAGACAGGCTAGAATATAGCCAGAGGAATGGTTGTGGGTCTTAAAGGGGTTTACCTTATGAATCATAATGGCTACAAACACTAGAAATTCAAGTTCTGATTTCGTGGAAGAACTAGCAGCTCCTAGGGCAATGCCATCGGCTATGAAGGTGGTCAATCATAAGTACAAGTATAGGAGTAATCAAGGTGCAAACACTGGTATTGGCTAAAGGTGATTACGGTATAGTATCCATAGTAACCATAGACCATATGATGAGTGATTACTACTGGGTCTATGTGGTGGGTATTGTACAGATTCCCACTCTATAGAGGTGAAGGTAACGAATCTAGAGTGACATCCCATACAGCCTAAGAGCAGCCAGGCTACTAGTCTCCCATAGGAGGGATTATGACCAATAATTCTATACAGTTTACATGCACTCTACCACCCTATAAGGCTGGATCCCCCACTTTTTACCTCCCTGTGATAGTTATAGCATAGATATGTAGTGATACCTGGTAGGAAAGGGCAGGCCTAAGACCACAAGAGAGAGAGCAGCACAAGAGACATGGGGTGCACATGATCTTTACAGCCAACACCACTTTATGGATCATCTTAACTATAAAGAAACCAAATAAAAACAATATACAGGATAGTGGTAATTGTAGAAGACATATAGTAACCATAGTAACTATAGTGACTTGGGAAGAAAGGTGGGAAGGAGTAGAGAAATATTGAAGGAGAAAGACACTACCTGCTGAATGGATAACTAGGCCAAGTGTAGCTGATGATAATTTGTTAATTCTAAATCCATTGCCAGTCATAGGTAGATTCTCCCCACCCCCACCAGGCGAGTGGTTATGGCTATGGCCAAAGGCAAGCTGAGAATATCATATAGGTTAGTGGTCAGATATCATACATCAATAGTAGACACACAGAGAAATGTATACCAGCCTTAAAACTCTTGCAAGAGGAAAGCTAGTAGTCGGTGTCCAAGGTATGTAGACTATAGGTAATGGGCATACAATTATATTGGAGCAGTCAACTACATACACACTCGTGTAGGTATCAATAAATTTAATTCCAAAAGAACTTATCTCTAATGTATTGAGATATGTAATATAATATAGGGATAAAAAAAGGGTAGTGTGAGATATAATGCACGTCATTGAATAAGGGGTATAGAATATGTGTCTGTTAATTAGTTCAGCAGTGATCCGATCATATTACCTTATCTACTAGGAGCTGAAATAGAAAGCCAGCCACCAGTACTAGACCAATGTAGCCATGCATAGCAGCCCCACACTGTGCCTAGGCCCCAATAGGATTAGGGATAGGTAGATGATATTGCATACAACACATCAAGCAGCCAATAGAAAGATGGCATGCCTTCCCATACCAACCATCTAGCTCGATGGCAATTAGAATGTGCCATGCTATTATGTAAAATTATACAGTCCAATCATTCATAGTGAAGGTCATCTTCATACAGAAATGCTATTGGTGGGTAGTGTGACCCTAGTAGTAATGCCTAGCCATAAGGAGTAATCATTGGTTGTCTCTCTCGGTCTCCCTCTATCTAGACCAAGAGGAAAAAGCCATAGTCGTACCACCTGTCCATATATGGCAATACCTAGGCAGACATAACAATGCCATCCAAAAAACCCTACTACTTAAACAGAAAACATGTAAATGGACCAAGACCAATCCCGCCTATATTGCCATTAAAGGCTATGCAGACTACATGCCATATACTCCTAGAGCCTTACAGGGTGATCATGGCCTCGTTGCTCCCCTGCATGTACATCCCCGTGTCCAGGGGGTGGCACTATGGGAGAGGGGTAGTTTATTATTGGCTCCACTACACTGGTTACTAGTAATGGGTAATGCTAGAGCTCTACCCTGGGATAGGCTATAGCCTACACAGTGAATAGCTAGAAATAAGGTAAAATATAGAGGAGAGAAAGTATTGTGTACATGTAGGACATGATGTAGGAATGATTGTCCATTTCTATCTATCTATCCATATATATGCATGTCCAGTTGTACTAAAAGGATGCATATTTAATACTACCAGGACTATCGCTCCCCTATACCTATCCATATATCACTCTTTATCCCTCTCATACGTCTAGGAGGAAATGCCAAACCACGCTCTCCATTCTCCGCCAAGAAGGTTTATATATATTTATAGAAAAGCACATATAGGTACATAAACATAAAAACACCCAAAAGAATATATATAAATGCCCATATAACCCTCTAATACCAATATACATCTTGAAGTTAAGCACACAGGGGATCTTACTACTGTATAGAGTCTGCATTCCCTCAGGAATAATCACTGCCAAAGCTGTACCAACCAGTAAGCCAGCCCCTAGAATATTACACAGCTGTGTGATTGTACCTATAAGTTCTGATGCATCTCCTAGCCTCACCCTCCATACTTGGCATACTAAAACATACCTGCATGCCATAAAGCTGCTACAATACATGCATAAAGGCTGAATACGCTATAGGATACCTCTCCTTTTCCCGCCTATTAAGACTACCTCTCCCAGTTCTGCATTACTAGGCCTGTTGCAAGTGCTAAACTATTAACTAAATCCACAATAGAATCAACTAAAAGGTAGCGTTATCAATCAACCAGCGGACACTCTTTCTTGCCCTACCTGTATATTTTTTTCCGAGAGGTTCATGGTTAAGGGCAGGGACCCTGCTAGGAAAGAGCCCCCCAACATGGCCAGACTAAGGCCTATCAGGCCAAATAGTTCACTGCCTGACATAACACGTAAGGCGTAGACCGACCAAAAGGGTCAACTACAATACAGAACCTCACAGGAAAATAGAGGCCATAAAATAGAAAATAGGGGTAATATAACAATAACGGGTAATGAAAGTTAACAGGGTTTTTTCAAAGACATATTAATCAAGACCGCGGGAATGCTAGTGCGCATACCATGCTATATCTTCCTATATCATAGTCCATTTGAGTATATCCTGCTATATCCGAACAGATCTTGGTACATCCTACTATGTCATACATTGCAATTAAGGAATTTATTCCCAGTACATACCTATTACAGATATATAGCTCTCGATAATTGGATTGTTATGGTTCAAAGATAAACTATTATATCTAAAGAGATGACAAAGATATCGTATTATAATTATATTATACTAAATAAGAAATATAAACTGTAATGGTTATTCTGAATAAGGATGAAAGGTACCTTTATGAGAAGACAATCCTTTGCGTGTGCGAGTTTATTCTTGGATTAACCTCCAACTAGGGAGAAAGAGATTATGCATTGCATAGATCGGAGGAGAAACTAATAGGTGGTTGCATAGCTATTACTATATTCATATAAAGTTATACAATATTTATATATTAATATAAAGTTGTACAATTATTAATATATTAATATATAATTAGAAAATTATTTAATTTATTAATATAGGGTAAGATAAAATTATTAGTTTATTAGAACATAATGCACAAAGTTGTAGATAGTCGTGCAAAATATTTCTTATCGTAATAATATAAATTTTTATCTTTAGAGCCATTTTTAATCTATAGACCCCCTTGTAATCTGATGACTGAATTTTACCACCATTATTCCTCACCGCCTTATCTTTCTTGATTCAAATTCCTTTTCTTTCTAAGATCATTATCCAGGTAGTACTAAATCAATTTTGCATTTGCTTATACCCGAACGCGGGATGGCGGGGCGTGGCTAATAAATAAAGTACAGTTTGTTTTTGTTAATTTGCTTTATTTTTAGCTATGTAATATGTAATATTTGTTTATTATTTATTTAATATTTCTTTTTAAGGATTTTTAACAATTAAAAGTAGTGTAAGCTACAACAACATAGGCACACTCACTTACCTGACTGAAAATATTAACCACCAATCCATTATTTGTATGGTCATAGATAAGACCCAGTCTCAATCTCATCCGATCCCACAGAGCCGGTCATGTGTCCAGTCTTTATTACTGCCATCGGGTCACCGTGCTAAACAAAAGATAATAATACGTATTGGCATTTTCATCTTCATTATTTTGGAACATACTTAAAAAAAGAAAAATAACTGAAGGCCCATATACTGTAAAGATTGTACTAAAGCATACTTAGGCATATGTATCATAACTCACATGACCTGTGAAGCCAAATATATAAACACCCAATACGTTTTACCTCCAAGGGTTAATATATGTACATAGATAAAAGGTTTTTCTTTATAACCCTGGCTGGCCAAAATAGATAGTAACATCTTTAGCCGTGTAGTCATATATAGTGATGGTGGGAGCCAATAATTAAGTACTATATATACCATGCAATTCCATGGGAGGACTTCATCGCTTACAAAAAAACACATCTTACATGGGGGTCTATTATATGAAATACAGGCCCCCTAGTATGGCTAATGGCGCGCTAGAGCACCCATCTATTGTTACCCCTATAAACCCCAGGTAGGTGTAATTTGCTTGGTCTCCTTGGCATTGGTTCTTATCTCATACCACAGAACATTATGTTTCAGAATAAATAAGCAGAATATACTGGTACTATACCTCCAATACTATATTGCTAACTATTTCTTGCCCTGCTGGTGTGGTTTTCAATCCTTTTATCTTTTATATATGTTGACCGAGGAGTCGTTATACAAGTTTTACAAATGCTCCTCCCAGCAGCCCCATTGTGTTTGTTGCGCAGGTGATGATTGTGACCACTGCTTTGTCTTGACTGGCACTAAGCCCGTGTTTATTTTAACCAAGTCAAGCTGGGTGGGATTCTGACTAGGGATAATTCCCTTGTAGGCCAAGGCCATGGTAGGTGTTCCGTCCCTCCTCCTCTCTAAGGCTCTAGCCCATATACTTGCCTTCAAGATAGTAACTATCACATTGGGAATGTTCTGGTGGATATATAGCCCTGAGGGTCACCACGCCAACCTCTATCCATGCATAAACGACACATTTGTTTTATTTCTCTACTTCTATTTTATCTTCTTTGCTTATGCATATATGTAGATTTATGCCTTCTCTACCTGTATATATACGAGGTGGAAGGCCCCTCTATTCCCTTGTGTATAGGCACTCACCTATATGTACATGTCACAAATCAATCATAGAACTCACCTTCACTTCATACTAGTAGGATAGCTTCCCCATCCCTTAGAGATTAAAGATAGATAGTAATCTTCTGGGTACCTTAACACCACAATGTCTTGTATGTCACCTTGTATTGTTAGTAACATGTACTAACAATAATTACTCTTTCTCTCTCTCTCTCTCCCTCTCTCTCTATCTATCTATCTATCTCTATCTATCAATCTCTCTGTACTAACAATATATACTATCTTTTTTTTAGGCGATAAGCCGACGAGTCCTGTGGCTCCTGTTGCCACAGAGGCACCCAAGAGGGGACAGACACCCCCACCAGTCTCTGACCTCAACGAGCTACCTAAGAGAGGACCTACACCCACGGCTCTTGAAGCCAAAGAGGAACCTAAGAAAGAGGAACCCAAGAAGGGACATGTATCACATAAACCGAGCTGGTCAGGCAGATTTCTGTCAAACAAGGACCCTAACCTACCGGCTGACCCTGATGTAAAGGAGAGGAAGGGCCACACACCCCATAGAAGTACAGACTTGAGGCACTTATCACAAAACATCAGGCATTTAATATCCAACCAGTCATCAAAACATGCATTAGAGGAGAGGAATGACCATGACACACACAAGAAGGGGAGTAAAGAAGGGACCGACAATAGCGGGGACCTAGGAGGAGATGGCAAGAACCAGAAGGGAGAAGGCGATAAAGATAAAGAGGAAAGGGTTGACAGTGGAGAGGAGGGTGTCTCTGCTGTAGTGGCAGAGCTTGAACCTGGTCTTTGGTGAGTCACCCTGGGTATGGGTAGGTCCGAGATAGGCAAATAGCTAATAATGTTGCTCCAAGATCACTTATATATAATATGTGTGTGTGTATGTAGTGAGCACCTCTGTCTCTTATTGGTCTTTTCTGCGTCATCTTCTCTCCTTACTTTCCTGTTTAGTACATTACATTGTATATGGACTATGGAGGGCACACGATGGACGGCTCTACACTGCCAGAGTTACACAGTACCAATGTCTAGTATTTAAAAATATTTTTAATGATTGGTTTCCGCCTTTGTTGGTTGTGAGTGGCGGCCTATTCTATCACTATATACAATGCGTTTGTGTGGGATGGTAGGGAATACACATCCATCCTACATGTTGTAGACATCGAGGTATCTCCCTCACTCCACAGCTCCGAATGGGTAGATACTAATAGCCAGGGTGATAGGGAAGGGCAGGAACCACCGCATGAGATTGACGACAACGAGGTGGTAGCCTCAGGGACCCTGCACCTTGCTATTAAACACTGGGACCAGGTCACCACCCCCAAGGTCCTGGGTGACTTGGTGGTTATAGGAGACCATGAGTGGCGTCTGATGTGCTTCCCTCGGGGCAACACCAACCATGACTATTTGGCCGTCTTTGTAGAACTAATAGGCAGTACTACTATGCCACCCACCTGGGCCAAGTAGGTGGTTATATGGTTCCACTGTGGCTGTCGTGGTGTGGGTGACGAGTGTGCAAGCGTGTATAGGGTATATGGTGCATATACGGTGTATAGTGTATATAGGGTATATAGTGTGTGCAGTCTATATAGGATATGTAGTGTATATACGGTATATACAATGGCCTTTATGTATCATTTTTAGCCCCTGTTGCATGCTGTGGTCTGGGACAAAGCATTCTATATAGTAAGAGAGCACAGGCCTACCTGTATATAGCATCCATTCTACATGATATATCCATATCTAGACATAGAAATATGTTAACCAATAAAAAGATAGCATGCATTTCATTTATGAAGTGATCAGCACATCTCAACTACAATCCGATTGGTCTAAACGATGAGTATAGTGAGTTTATTGATAGAGATTATTGGGTTATTTTGAGCCAGCTAGATAGCTAGGTATGATTGGAGCTCTGGGAAGGGAATATAGGTGTATATATATAATAATAGTATAGTCTAGTATAAATATATATCTATAGAATAGTGTAGTATAGTATAAGTATGTA
>NAOQ01000258.1:81856-98431 GCA_002751075.1 Ichthyophonus hoferi
AAATATATGTGTATAGTAATAGTATAATATAGGCTAACAGGCGGTGGGGCAGATACGTGCACTTTTACATTTGCCTCAAGTCAGTTTTTCCTCACAAGAGCCTCTACAAGGGGACCTACATCCGGTTTACTCAGGGCCTATCCGATTGGGGCTTTACGAAGTTTATTGCTCTCTCTGAGTTAGAGAACAGTTCAAGAGGCCTGCTAGCCCCAGGCAATACTCTCACTATAGAGGCTAAGGTCACTATTGCCGCACGCTACGGCCCGCAGTGGCCTGTTCCCACATCCTACGACTCTAAACTGGAGACAGGGTTTGTAGGCCTGCACAACCAGGGCGCCACATGCTATATGAACTCTATCCTGCAAACCCTGTACTGCGTCACTGAGTTAAGAGCGGCAGTTTATGCCATCAATACAGAGGTAAGTACAGTGTGTGCCCTAGGATAGTCTGACTAGTAGGTAGGTTGTTAGATAGGTGGGTAAGTAGGTTGTTAGATAGTTAGGTAGGTAGGTAGGTAAGTAGATTATAAATGCAAATAGGCACCCACCCTACCCCAGTAGATGTATTATGACTAATATTATTATTACTATTATTAATGTTATTACCTTATGGCCCAATTCCAGGCTGTATAGAAGGACCTACCACCTATTAGAGAGTACTAAGTTGTGTACCGTGACAGGTCATTGGTAGTAGGCATGTTGTCATGACCACAACTATATTATTTAGCCAAACTATCCTATTAACATCTAGGGTACGTATACAGGATGACAATGCACCAACCAGTGTGCCCCTAGCCCTGCAACGAATATTCTTTCAGCTGCAGATGTCAAAGGACACTGTAGACACCACAGAACTGACCAGGTCCTTTGGGTGGAACACCCTGGATGCCTTCATGCAGCATGATGTACAGGTACTAGCTAGGGCCTGTTGACCTTACGTTGCTGTAATGGGTTAATAGTGAATAGTATGCTGTAGACTGTGGCCTGGCTGGCCAGGGGCCTACAGTCCCTCTAACTGATGCACATTAACACTCGTATATAGGCGGGTCTAGGGGAGACTAATATAAACATTGTTGCATGTCTTTCTTTACTTTTCTGCATATGCATGTGTGTATAGTGTAGATCGATAGATATATACTGGCCTGCAGGCATTATGGCTGTGAATATCGCTTAGTTTAGGCACTTCTTCTCTGCCTGCCTCCTAAAGGAAAGGATCTCCCATATATAGGGTAACTAGCCAATGAGGCAGGGTTTCATTGCTAACACGTTGCTATGGATACGGGTAGGAATTTAACCGTGTGTTGTGTGACAATCTGGAGATGAAGATGAGGGGTACGCCCTTGGATGGGACTATATGCCGGCTGTTTTGCGGGAGTATGAAGTCTTATGTAAAGTGCATCTCTGTCCCCTCCGAGTCTACCCGGACCGAGCAGTACTATGACATCCAGCTGAACGTCAAGGTGGGCATCATACATCCTACTTGCCTGATTAACAGGCCGTGTGTGAATAGGGTGTAGGGTGGACAGGCCTCTCAGTGGGGCAGGGGGACGGTCACTGACTGTATGTATATATGCGATGCAGGGCATGGAGGATATCTATGCCTCCTTTGAGGACTATATCAGTGTAGAGACTCTGACTGGCGACAACATGTATCGAGCTGAAGGCTATGGTTTGCAGGAGGCCCGCAAGGGGGTTGTCTTTCAGTCATTCCCCCCTGTACTGCATATACAGCTTAAGAGGTTTGAGTATGACTTGGAGGCTGACACGATGGTGAAAGTAAATGATCACTATAAATTCAATGACCACATCAATCTTGACAGGCATGTCCCCTCTCCCTCTCCTTCCCTCCTTCTCTCCCTTCTTTCTTCATTTCCGCTATAATAGATCTACCCTCTCCTACCCCTTTATATCCTCTATACATTAGCATGTACTAGGACATATAGTCCTATCATTGACCTGGGGTATGAAGATAGGTTCTTGGAAACCCCTGAAGACACCCCGGCCGACTACACCCTACACTCTGTCCTGGTACATGCGGGGGACCTGCATGGCGGGCATTATGTGGCCTACCTGCGGCCTATGCTGAAGGATGTGTGGTACCGCTTTGACGATGCCTGTGTTACCCGGAGCTCAGCCAAACATGCTATGGCTGACAACTTTGGCTTTGATATGTGTGACCTAGCCAAGACCCCTAGCCTCGGGCCAGGCCGGGGCCGCACCGACCGCAGGTTTACTAATGCCTACATGCTAGCCTATATTCGTGATAGTATGGCCCCGTCTGTGCTGAATCCCTTAGGGCCAAGTGATATTCCTCGCCATTTGGTGGAGAGATTTACAATGGAAGCTGCCGAGTTGGACAAGAAGCGCAAGGAGCAGGAAGAGGATCATAATCATATGACCATTAAGGTGGCTAACAGACATTGTACCCTGTATATGGGCTGAGGGGGTGGTTAGTGATTATCTCACTACTGGGTTATAACAGGGTAGGCTAGTGATCGTCTCACTGCTAGATTCTAGGGGTGTGGATTGGTTGTACTACCTACATATCATTTGAGAGGTTTATAATATTGTAATGTATAATGTATAATGACATGGCTTGGGGTAGGTGGCCCAAGAGAAACATTTTGCACAGTGGCACGAGTATGACCTGTGTGGGCGTACTCCCGACAACCTCCTGACCCTCAATGTACATAAGATGACACCGTGGAGCAGGCTGAAGGCCCAGATAGCCAGCCAGACAGGGGTGGCACTACCAAACCAGAGGCTGTGGATGTTTATCCAACGCCGCAATACCGCCAACAGGCCGGAGTCTGTTATTACTGTGCCTGCTGAGCAAGACCCTCCCATTTTCCAGTTAGCATCCAGAATAGCTGGAACTAAGAGGCAATGGTGGTTATTCTTGGAGGTGGGTGTGGAAGGGAAGGGATTGTATTATGTTATGTCTTACATAACACACACAGAGAAGGGGAGGGAAGTGTATTAATATTCACTACAACGTATTTTACAGGAAGGTTCAGATGGAGTGCTGCCACCAATAGACAGGGATAGTTGTCTGGTGTTTATCAAGTACTATAGTACCAAAGACCAGACCTTGCAGTATGTAGGCCATTTATGGGTACGTTCTAAGGACCCCATCTCATCTCTCTACCCTTCTATGAGCAGCCTGGCAGGACTCTCCGTGGATACAGATATTGATGTATATGTGGAACGGGAGGTAGGTTGTGAGGATTGTACAGTGTATATGTATGTACACCACTGCTCTTGCATTTTGTGTGTATTACTATAACTGCCTTATCTCCAAGTTGTGTGAAGGCCTAAGCATGTCCGATCTTTTAACACTGGAAGGTGCCTCCTGCCTATGAGCAAAGGGGTATGGTGTCGTTGTGTTTACCATATGGCACAATAGAAAGCAGCCAAGGTAGGGAGTGCGCAGAATAATGGGGGAGTGTCTACTACGGTCTCCTCAGTGTGAAGTCCTTGTAATAGAACTGTCAACGAGAGAGAGTTCTGATTATAGTTAGGCTTGTAAAGACCCACTCCTCCCTATGCTATTCCGATTATTACTTGTCCTACTTTTTCCATCGCTAATCCTGTGGTTCCCTCTCCACCACACCCTCCTATGTTTATTATTTCTACTCTTCCCTCTGGTCTTAGGTGGGTATGGTAAACCCTTGCTATGCCAAACAAACTGTGATGGAGGCCCGCCTGTCAACTGGAGACATCCTTTCCTTTGAACAGCGACCAACTGAAGCAGGCCCGAAGGCCCTGGGGCCTGTGAAGAGTAGATTAGCCCAATATTACCTATACCTCGATGATCGTGTCGATGTAACCTTCTCTAGCTATGCATATTACATTGCCTCTCGCCACCACAGTGCAGGGATTATTATTACCGATGCCTCTACAGACTGCAATAATCACCCCTTATCCCACGCTAGTCACCAGTCTGTCTCTTCTGATACACACCTTCTATCAACCACACAGCCAACAAATACTAAGGCCCTGGGCAGTAGTGAATCGCTTGAGATTAGTGAATTAGATGCACGCTCTGGCACTGTGTCCTCCCTGGGGGATACGCTGGGCAGCCAAGGGACCTATGCTTCCAAACTAAGTCTCGACACCACCCTCAATTCACCATTACCTGGGATAGTTACGGGTTTGGGAGGAGATCAAAAGCTTGTGTGCCAATTATCTAAAAGGGCAGACTACAACACAGTGGCTAACAAGGTGGGGGAATGGCTGGAGATCGACCCGGAGTATCTCCGATTCTATAGTCATGACCCATACCTTAACAGGCCAGGCCCAGCCATATTAAGGAAGGGGCTACAGATAGAGAACCTGGCTCAGATGCTAGGCTCTACATCCCTTGGGAGTGACCCCACCATGGCGGCCAGAGGTACCTTATATTATGAGGTGCTTCCAATCCCCCTGTCTGAGATGGAAACCAAACATGTCATTACCCTGCAATGGCGGACTGCCAATGGTGATGTCCGTGATCTAAGCCCCATTCTAATGAGTGCTACATCCACAGTGGCCGACCTTCTTTGTAGCCTACGTCGACATGTTACACTTTCCCCTACAGGTACAGGAGTCCTGAGACTACTTGAAGTCTGCCACGATTCTATCAAACGGATAATCTTGCCTGATACGCCTGTGGCTGAACTGCCAACCTATTTTGGTGTAACACTACGAGCCGAAGAAATCCCGGATGACCAAATCAGCAATCATCCTCCACAGCCTCTGGATGGACACCAGCTGCAAGTGAAACACCTTAACACCACACCTGGTCACACTCATAATGTGCCTTTTTACTTTGTGGTTCGGAAGGGGGAGCCGTTTGTAGAAACACGTCATCGGCTTATGGTGGAATCTGGGGCCAGAACTATGTCTAATTTTAAGCGGTGGCAGGTGCTTGTGCTGGTGGAAAATGGAGCCTATTGTGTGCAAGACGACACTGATATTTTGTACAATAAGGTAGCTGGCAAGGATAATGCCTATATTGGCTTGGACCATGCTTCGCCTAGGCCTGTTGCTAGGCCAATACCCGTTTTAACAACCCCAGTTCCTTAAAGCTGAAGGGCATTATATGTTGCAGAGTATATTTTTAAATAGAAAGGGTGTACATGTCGGGGACCTGCTTCGAATTCAACATAATCCTAGTAGCATGGTCAGACTAAGAGATAGAGCTATTTTACGTTTAGATTTTAGGTATTTGACTCACTAATATCAAATAGTGGGGTTGTAAGCACTCTGATATGGCCTTTGGTTGCAACTATGTGGGACTGGGGGTTGACACAACTCATTTGTAGTTTTTACAGTGTATATTACTTCCTAGAAGAGTACTTAATAAAACCGGATCAAAAAAGCTGCGGGTCAGTAATTTAGCCTGTGTACAAACCCGAAATAATTATTGGGGCGCTTGCTATTAAGGCAACACAAACTTGGTGCCATTGGGAGCCATAGATAAGAAATTCGACTTGTAACCTAGTGTTATGTTATATGGATGAAGCTCTCTCTATGTAAGGCCATCTCTGGCTAAGGATTGAGTATTGTATGCGAGTTAGGTTGAATTTCTTGTCTGTAGTCATGATTAGATATGATAGAATATACCTTGGAAGGAATTTATACAACCAATCCACTTATTGAACTAGGAAATAATCTGGCTGTTAGCCCGGGAGGATCGTTTAGAAGACATTGTGGTTTGGTTGGAATAGCTATAACTAATGGCTAATAAAGGTAATGCATCTATTCAGATCTTCTTATTTATTAGGCTCTTATCTCAAAGTTACTATAACAATCGATAAATTATATTGTTCTCAGATGGCACACGGCAGTTCGTTAATGATTTATTTTCCAGGTCTAAAGATGCTGCGCCAAAATGTTCATTTACATAAATTTTTTCAAAGCCATCTTCAATCTTGGAGGTAATTAACGAAATAATGATAATAGTGGATATGGATGGTGACAAACTAGTACAATACGGGATAAGGAAGAATAGCATTAGCCTAAGAATATGTAATATGATATGGCAAGAGATAGTACTAAATAGGGGGTATGCAATTCCTCTCATGGTCCTTACCTATGCTCTTTTTTTGTCTTTATTATTAGAATCTATTTTAGCTAGCTCTGAAGTTTTAGCATAGTCATAGACAAAACATAATCTTATTGTGACTTAAACCAGGCCTAGGTTTGGAGGTAGATTACTCTCCATCACAGATACACTTAATACAGATAAAGTTGCAAAACCTTGTCACTTAGTTATTAGCTATTGCTTAATTAGACATACAACACATGGTAACTTCTGTTAGTAGTATCTATCATAATATACACTGAAATATCTCAACAGCTTCAAGGTCTTTATTATGGAGGTTTATGTCTTCGAATATTATTGAAGAGATACAAATCAATTTCTTCCATAGTCATTGGCAAGCTGTTCTACAGTGGGTTAGAATATATGTTCTGAAGGCCATTCATTTGTCCTTTGATTAGATTGGCTTTGTTTTGGATTTTTGCAACTTGGCTGCTTGTGTAGATAGAGACACAAACCCATTGAATGTACTTCATTACATATAATTTTTACCTCTTCTCTTCTTTATGTTAACCATTGTACTAATAACTGAAATTATAAATGATAAACAAAAGTACTATATTAAAATAGCTCAAACATTCCACATAACTGGTTCTGAAAAGGGATCTTGAAATGTTGTCAAGATGATTGTGTCATGATTCATTTCAATTTATAAGACTACGATGAACTGTTTAGAATTAATAACTCTAATCATATCTATTGGCCAGGTTCAATTCCAACAATTACTAAAATCTAAAGCTTAATTGATTTGGTTCTGCACCTCTCATTAATGAAGTCAACTTTATAAGTACACATCCTGACCCATTCAAATGGTAAAATATAAAAGACCAAATGGGGAACTTGAGTAAACATACAATAAATGCAATATAAATGTCTGGCTTAGCCGCAAGTACTGGTACTAAACCGCTTAGATCGTCTATTAGATATATATACTAGGGCAAACTACTAATTTCTTCAAATGAAATAACTTTTTTAAGGTTTCATATCTAGGTTGAACTCGGTATTCCAACCTTCTGTACACTATACCTAAATCTTTCTCAGACAGGTCTAGAAAGACAAGCATACCTGTACACTATCACTGGAAAATTAACCCATAATCGATTGATTACAATTATAGTCATATTATAAAGATCATATACGCATTTAATGAACAGAAAGGAATGTGTTGGTTTTCTTTCTTGGGGGGCTGATAACCTTCATTGTATTTTTGGGGTTTAGAGAAAAGGTTCTCTTTAAAAGGGCAACATATGTTGTGGCTTGCAGCACACTCTTCCCTGCGTTCATTTATGAAGAAACATCAACGTCGTACTGATGTTTTAATCAGCCGATCTTATGTACACTAAATTTTCTCACGTATTTATTACTAGGAACCTCTAAGTAGTTACGCCAAAGCCGTTATCGGTATACTGTATCGTGACTATCAATGGAATCCCATGACTGTCTAGCTTTGAGCCTCAGGAGTCGTGTCTATTGTTTGGCAAATAGCAACTATTGAACTGGTACCGCTTATAATTTATCTACAGCTTCATACTTCACTTTATGCAAATATATTAATATAATATATTATTGATTTTCTTGGGATTCCTCTTAATAGATTTGACCATATCTTACTAAGTACAGAACATGCACTATTTCAGCCAAATTGTATTGCTAAGACACGGCTAAACACTAAGTCCAACCAGCCTATGGCGGTCCCTCGAGAGAAAGGGCTAAACTACTTATGTCTGAAATCCTCAGTGCACAGAATTTTGACCGCACCTTCAATAAAAAATATTTATACATATATAATTGTATTGCAAAGACTAGCATGATGTAATATTTTGTTTTATTTGTAAAGATCTAGCCTAACCCTTCTTCATAATTAACCTATCTGAATGCTTGCCAACGTGTAGTTCTGGGTGGAACACAGGTGCGAAATAGAAAAGACAATTCAATTCGTAATAATATGTACAGTATAGTTAAAGGTCACAATCCCTAACCACAAATAATAGGTAGGACATATAGTCTCCCTCATCTATAACACCTAGTTGCTATGCATGTTCTTTCACTTCACTCCAAGAGCTGCATTACGCCCCGCAATCTTTCCAAATACCTGGGGACCCAGATACTACGTCTCAGCATTTTGGTTCAGTGCCCAATAATTAAAGCGCATAGATGCATAGGTTAGTACGGGGCAATGGGTATCGGCAAGTAATGCACAGCAAGCAGATAAAGAATCACCAGAAAAACAAAAAGAAAGGACAGAAAGCAGGTACTAACCACACACTCCAGCAATGAGTTGCCACCTAAGCGGTTTCCGCCATGGACACCCCCTGTGACTTCACCAGCTCCGAAAAAGCCTTGGATGGGCTTCCCGTTTTGCTGCAGCTGAGCATTCTTGTTGATCTCAACCCCTCCCATGGTGTAGTGGATAGCTGGGGTAATAGTAGAGACCCCTGCAGAGAATACATCTCAGTAAACAATAGACGCCGTAGTATAATGCTGTCAAGCCTGGAAAAGGCACTTACAAAGCGGTTGGGAGGACTGGAAGAGCACTGGTATCACTTTTTTGCCAAAAGGATCATCTGTGCGTCCATAGTTCTCCAATGTCTGAACTAGGGTCTGCGGGGCGTATTAGGTAACAATATTAGCTAGGGCGTATCAAACGAGTCTGGCCATATACTCTTTTGCCTAGAGCTGCAGGGCAACATACATTCCCACAGCACATACAGGGCACACATCACCTCACCTTCAAACACAACCAACATTTTTACAATACTTACCAACCTGTCATAATAATTTCTACCCGCTCCCCCACCACTTACCACTATACAGTGCACGATACTTCACATGGCTTACCTGCGCATCAGCCCCTATCTCAGCAGCTAGACTGGATATATTGGTAGGGCGAACCAAACCCTTAGCTGTTATAAAAAAGAAGCTTTATTAAATACAGTTTACATCTCCACGCACATCATTCACTCATCCTTCTGTTAAAATATATACTGTACAAACATATCCATGAAGCCAGCCTTGCCCTAATGTGCTCACCTACAATACATTGCCACCACATCAATCTACCCTCATTACAAACATTAACCCGACCTTTTTTGCACTCATAAACCATCGTAAATTCTTTTCTTAGCAGCTACCGTTATATACCCACCCTATCTACTACAGTAGGCCTGTGGCTATGCCTCCACAAATAATATAGTGCCCATGTATTGATTAATCAAAGATGCTCCCAGAGAGCTTACCCTTATAGAAAGCCAGATTGGGAAGGCCAAACAACACAGAGGCCTCCTCATTTGTAATAATGTAGGCAACAGAAGGGGAGTCTACATAGTATGGGGAAAGGTAGGGTAGATATAGGTCATCAGTGGTATGGTAGGGTACAGATAGAAACTTGGCTGTCAACCTCATACTTAAGCCTGTGCTAAAGTCTCTCTCTCTCTCTTCATATCAAAGGGACGTAATAGGCTTTTAAACTGAGCTATAACCGTCTACTAAGAAGCATAGCAACTCCAGAAACTAGAGGGGGATTATGTTGTATATACGGTACTGCATCTATTAGAAATAATTAGCATGCCTATAACTAACAAAAAATAGACAGATTACAGTCAGGCTGCGACTCCAGAACCTACCAGCTACACCAGGCATATAGCTACGCTCCTTGAGAATGGCGGTAGAGACGTCGTCCCGCCTGCCTAGCTCGTTATAGAATCGCTCACCCTACCCCCAGCCACTCATACATATGAACACCCACCTAGGTCACACACTCTTTATTTCTCACTAGCCTTTGTCTATGCCCATCACCTGACCGTGCATTCAACCCAGGAGGTATATTACATTCAAGGCTATCAAAATTACTGAGTGGCCCAGGAAAAGGGATGAGGGATATGATAATACCTTGCCATTCACCATGATGCCGCCAGCTCCACGCATAGCCTCGGGGCACAGGAATTTAACAGCATTATGGGGGTCTTTTGGGTCTACAAATCCACTGGGGTGCAGTTGCACCTGTATGTGGGTCCTGTATTAGCAGCTGAACAAGAAAGATATCACGCTCCTCTGTTATAAGGTGATCTGGGTATATTATATATTAATGATCTTGTACCGGATCTCTAGTAGAGTGAAAAGCAGATGCCAAAGTGGGGAGGTGAATGAAGAGTTAAATAGAATGGTGATGGAACATCAGGTAGTAGATTGATGCTAGACATCAATCACACAGCCCGTTCGTATCCAAACAGTACCCAGCCTATACCGTTACAAAGGACTGTTCAACCCTACACAGTTAAAAATAGCACACTCGGTGATAGACATTGTCAAGGAAATCAACGTATACAGTCCACAGTAACCAACATTACACTTCTGTGTCACTCCCTATCTTAACTATTATCTCCTGCTAGCCTATCTTGTCAATAGATTGCCTTGGGAATAAAGTCCATTATATATCAAAGACATGGGTCAGCCTCAAGAAGTGTCTAAGATCTATGCTAAACCACCTTCCCTTCACAGCGGGCCCTGGCCTTCTGGCCCCACATAGTGTAACATAATCCAATGACGCCTACCTGGTCCATGTGGACTAAACCAGCTCCCAGCTGGCGAGCCATCTTCACTCCATCACCCTGAGCAAACACTGTTCCAGGATAATTAGTTCAGGCCCTGTATGTCCTGTTGTGCACCAATATAAACCCAATGGGGTCCATGGAGCTATCCCAACCTACCTCCATTGGTGGTTGGCATGCCTGCTAATTTAGGCACAAACTCCTTTAACAATGATGTGTCCGTATGGTCGTTGCCAAATCTGTCCCAATCCCATGTTTAGCTACCACCTGGTAAGGCCGCTGCCATACACCCAAGGCACTTACCCTCCGGTGGCAAGCACTACAGCATCACAATCAATCCTCTGTACCTGCTCCAGCCCCATATATTAACCACGGGCCTATCCCTCCCCTCCCCTCCCCTCCCCTCTAGCATTATTAGCTGCCACCCACCTCTCCACTGGTCCTTAGGACCTCCACTCCTGTTATCTTCCTGTCTACCCCAAGACCCTTCTCCAGTACGCGATGGGCTCTAGTCTCCACCATGATAGTCATACGTTCTGTCAGGCAAAGCAAAGCATCAATAGGGGCTGCCTCGCCATCTCACTGGCAACCGTACATATATACATATATACTAGAATATATAGCATATAAATCTACGGACAGTTCATTCATTACACTCACCAGGAGCCAGGCTCTCTAAGTGTTTCTTCACAGCTGATACAATATTAAAGCCAATGGGTGTGGGCTTGCCATCCTCACGGGCAGGTTGACGATGAGTTCTCTTTGCCTGAGAGAAAAGAGAAGATAGAATAGTAGGTTAGACACCTTACTACCCTGGGAGGGGGGGTGGGGAGGCATACTACTAGCATGGTAAGGATGAAGTATATCCAACACACTTTGTAATTCAGATGAGGGAACATGCATGTAATGGCTATACCCTCCTCACCTCACCCGTTCCTATATTGGATGTCTCTTTCTCACACCCACTACCCTCTTGTCCTTCTTTTATTTATTCTAAAAAACTCCTCATCCAATCCCTCTCTCCTCTCTGTACCTGTCTTTTCTCATCTGTCTCTACGTCTCCTTCTCTTACAGAAACATAGTCATAGACACATAACTCACCCATTCTCCTTCACCCACGTTGGAGTATATAATTTTAACACAATTATAAACTACAATGTGATAGTACTTATGTATATGTATATGGGGATTGGCAATAGTTGTCATTCCTGCGCAAGTCCACCTACATACAGTGTTTGTGAACAAGAAATTATAAAGGTGGGAGGACGATTCACAAATAAAAGTTACAGTGGTGGCCACATATAGATATACACATATCGCACAAACACCATGTCAGGCAGCTAGCCTGCCTTCCTCTTCCCCTCTATGTTCTAGACCTACCGAGTGTCCTCCCATTTGAACGAGGTTGGACAGGTCCAGGCCAAACGATGCTACCCAATCTACAGCGTCTTCACTATTATGTACCAGTGCCTCCACTAAGGCTGGTTTGCACAACCCATGCCCTGACCTTCCCGTGGAGATTAGATGAGGGTGCAATAGAGGAAGAGGCATCAAAAAAAAATGGAACTTACTGGGTGGTGTCCTCCATAAAGGCCTCAAGACTGTCATTTATCCCGTTCTGCTTCTGGAACCTGGTCCATGCCCCGTTCATACCTACCCCGCTTGTGTTATTTCTTTAAGGCACCCTAAAGTTGACAATTAAAACCGACCATCACGTACATCGGCGGACCAAGGGATACCAATAATTTAAATCTTGTATTGTAACTACTGCACCAGTCAACAATCAATTATTGTAAAAGTTAGGCATGATCAAAGGTTAAGTATCTACAAATTATGAGATGATTGTGATTGTGATGAGCTTTAAAGTCAAGCGACTCGCCTTCCTATTACATTGTTGATTCTTCTCTACAACATACATCCAACAGTCACTAGCATAGCATAGATATACCTCTGATACGTACCTGAGGTGGCTTTGCCCGAGTTGCCTCCCAGTCTGCATAGGAAGAGAATCAACAATTCGGTTAGCAAGGCTTCTTTCCCACCCACTTTTTCTTAAAACAGGGGAGTATATTACCTCTTTTCTTTCTCCAATAAGATCACTTTGGCACCTGCCCGATACGCCTCTACGGCGGCAGCCTGCCCTGCAAGGCCACCACCTACTACCACCACAGTTCTAGGATTGTCATAAATTGTGTTACAAAAGAGAGAAACGAGGTCGAAGCTATCTATCGCATACATACAACCCAGAAAAAGCAATAGCGCATAAGCGCCATACCGCGAGAACATCCTCATGATGCCTAAATAAGGCCTTAGAAATCCAAACATCACAATATTATACTAACAAACAAATAAAGAAAAAGGGAATGGAATGTTGTTTCCAGTTGCTACTAGAAATAAATAAATGGATAGGCTCAGCCAGTTGTAACACTATTCTTATATTCAGGGCTAGATGTATATCGCAATCACATTTTCATTACCATTTTTGTTATCTGTCGGGGAAACATCGTAACTTTCATGCTTTTGCAATTACCTTTGAAATGATGAGAGAGTAGTCATAAAATTAATGTGCAAGCAATATTAATCTAACCGATTTTCATTTTTCATTTTCAATGGGGCCAATCATGGCTCGTCAAACTGTAATAGCCTGGCCCATAATATAAAGTAGTATAACAGCCTTCAATATTTTACCCTTGGTTATACAGCTACACTCATATGTCATCAGATGCTCTAGTGAATGGTAATAGTGACTCTGATCTTCTTTAGACTGACTACCGTTTAGTCTGAGATGTTGTAATTAGCATTTTTGTTGGGCGTTGAAGTTGGCTAGGAAGGTCTTGAAATGTTGAGGAACTTCTCCCTTTGTTTTCATTAAGTAAATGGTAACATAATGAAAACAAAGGGAGAAGTTCCTCAACATTTCAAGACCTTCCTAGCCAACTTCAACGCCCAACAATTCTTTTCTCTACTTAGCGTTGTATAGCACTATGGATGCGAGAGATCTGGGCTAAGATTAATGAATACAAACTCAAGAGCCAATGGTAGTATGGATATTACAATAAATATATCATGATAATAGAATGCAGGCCAAGTATTTTCTAAGCATTAAGATAAATTATATATAGTATATCCCATAGTAAAGCATACAATATATCCCATAGTAACATATAGTAACAGATTTTTAAATTAATTCCTTATTTTATCTTACTATGAAAGCCAGTGTCTGCTCTGTTGAAACCTAGATCTTTATATGTGATAAGCTAAAATAACACAATATTGTTACTAATATATAAACTTGATTGGCGATTCACCAGCATCAAAGAAGCAAATACCATCCTTCTTCCTAATTTGCTGTTTAGCCTAAATAACTACCAGTTTGTATTGATTTAGATATTGAGCCCCTTCTTCTGACTATCCTCTTACAGGGACAGCTATCATAATCTCTCTCTACCTAGAGTCTATTCTTACTCGTTATATCGGATTGCTGATTTGATTTAGATAGAATTTGACATTTATAACTTGAGACCACTTTACTCCTAACTACACTTAAGGTTGTGTAACTCTAGTATTGCTACAGCCTTCCTAAGCATACCAACAGAGAGAGTTTTAATGAATTTATCTGTTTTGTTATCCATATGATTTACATGATTAAGCACAATGCCTCCTTGTTAATAACCCTTTCCTAGAAAAGGTAATTTCCCAAAGCAATTTGTTGTGTCCTGCTGCCTGGTATCAAGCTTTCAGTGATAATTACAGTGTTAGTGTTGTGTTTGATTTCATGTGCATACTGAAGTATTTCAGCTCCTATAACTTCAGATTAAGGTTTTAGCAGAAAACGGTATTATTTCTTTTATTAGTACTTGTTACAAGATCGTTAATTGCGATGGTACCTTTAAATCGTAAGTACTTAAAATTAAATGGCTCAAGATTAATTTGTTGCGTAATATCTTTCCAACCTGGTAGATAGATTCGTTAATAGAACCTCTGTAAGTTGCGCCAACAAGATAGCAAAACTTGGATCAAGATATGATGAGAAACATGTATAAAAGAAAACAAAAGTTCATAATAAAGGCCCCCGTCGCAGACATTTTGCGACACCCTTGGGGGGACGGGGAAAAATACTATCCAAATTAAAAGACTGCTAACTAAGTACATAAATTAAATAATTCAATAGAGCGAGGCAATAAATTCCAGCATAAACCTGAATCAGAATTCTAATAGTACTTTTATTGACTTGGATGTTAGCTAATGAGAATAAATTAATTCAATGATATCACTAATTACATTTAAAGAGGGACTATATTTAGTGCAGTCTAGAGTGAAAATTACTATGGTTTTAAATAGCTCTTTGTTGCTTTAACCACAATTATAGAGGTTTATGGTACCCATGCTTTATGTCTAAAGTGAGTTTCATAGTGTTTTCTTGAATAGTCATTGAATGACATATCTGGAACATGTTTCCAAGTAGTCCTACTGAGTGTACACTGGACAACTTGGGATTAGAATATATATATATGCTAAGCTCAATTGATCAAGTTTCCTAGTCAACCTGACTTTGGCTTGTACCCAGTAACTACTTAACCAGCATACACAAACTTGGTCTGGATCTGGATTATTGGTTGTAATTAATAAAAATAGGTTTACGTTCAAAAGAAATGGCAGTAGTTATGACCGTGCATAGGATAGTCACACCATCTGGAATGCATGTCCCTATCTATATACATAAATAAGTTAGTACAATATATACCAAGATAGGATTTGTAGGACTTAGGGAAAAGAAACTCTGAGTGCGAGTTTTGCCTGACTCAAATGGCAATCATACTTAAAATAGTTAGGAGAGGAATATATCAGAATGTGTGAAAGCTGTGTTGGACTTTTACTAGAATCAGATGAAGCTTCAGCTCTGAGTGTGTTTGGGCGTAGTGGATGACAGAAATCAGACTATTCATTAGTGTTCAAACTCTCTTCTAGATTCTTTGCAGTAGTTTGTATTTTTCCTATTATTAAGCCAACACAAAAACAATTTTTTAAAAATTTGGTGAACATAAACTAAATAACCTTCCTCATCTGAGTGAGAGGTATTTTTGTTTTTCACTTTTTCTTGTGTGCTGTAATCTGAAGCACTAAGAATAGTGAAGGTAATGACTTTCTTTTCAAGAGGAAACATTTTTTTAATGTATTTTAATTCTTTAACAAAGTTATTTTTTTTGTTTTAAACACAGCTAAAGACATTAGTAGCAAAGTAATATTTATTAGATTAATGTTTTCTAGTTAGAATCTAGTCCTGACTAAGTGTTTAGGGCTTTGTTTTACAGTGTTGAGTTTGTAGAGTATTTGGAAAATCATCAATATTTTATCTTTAATAAATATATTTTGCATGCCTGGTAAATTACCTATAATAGTAATATTGAACCTAAACTAATGTTTCACTAACTTCTAGATGCATAAATTTTACACCAACCTGACTGCATAGTCGGATTTCTCTTTGCCTGCTGGACCTTCTCATGATTTTAGAAGCTTATGCAATATAGCTCTAAGATTTGACCACTAGAGGAAATACTAATTACTAAACCCAAAGAGAATATAACACTTCCGAATCTAAGCACTATAAGGTAGACAAGCCGAAAATGTAGTATTTTCAGACCCATTACCTTTAGTGGTGCATTATGTTTTACTCAAGATGCGTTAGACTAACAAACAGCATATATGCCATCATGTTAAAATACAATACACGCATTTATATATTGACCTAAGTTGTTACAACTCAAACTTAAACTATTGTACTAATTAGTCATAGATTTACTTAGACAAGTTTTATCTAGTATAGGGTATTACTATATCTTACATACACTTAAGATATATTTCTAAATAGAAATACAATAGTAACCAACTTATAAACACAACAATCGATAAATCGATAATAACAATATAAAAATAAACATACTGA
>NAOQ01000259.1:9376-89839 GCA_002751075.1 Ichthyophonus hoferi
CAGTTTAGGATTATAAGAATCATGGGTCCGATAATTTGTTTTGACTTTTAATAATACCATACAATGATTCCATACCATGATTAAAATCCTAATACTAATAGGCGGTAAATCTATAATATATATATTAAAAATATGAAAAAGTGAGTTATACTAAAATGACAGATGGGGAAATACTTTCCCTTCAACATGTGCAGTGTTCAAATCTACCAAGGCCCAAAAGCATGAACCCAACATTAAAAAGTGATCAGCTACTCTACAGAGTCTTTGTAAACCTAGCAGGACCCTAGGCCACCAGTTTCAATAGCTCACAATTTATTGTGGTCATCCTTGATTAAATTTCACACTACATGATGTACCATTACATAAAAATCAAGGTTGAGACTTTAGCATGCTTTTGCCACTTCTACAAGACAATAACTGTGTTCCACAGTGTTCTACTTGTTTACCTGCGTACAAATATTTGGAGAAAACTAAAGGGCATTCTTATGCAAAAGTACTGTGACTAGAAAGGCAATATTTATTAACACCTAATCCTACATCATGCTGGGCAATGAAGCTTGATAGAGAGATGCATAAGGTATTTGATGAACAAAATCTAGGCTGGTCTCCACATGCCAAGCTTGGCCCAAGGATATGGCCAGAACTAGTCAAGATAGCCACTTATTCATTCAACCTATTCCTTACTGCAACTTTGCCTAGAGGCATTACACCATTCTCAATGCGACACAGCAGATACCACATTCTTTCAGCACCTGCATAGCATAGGAGTTAAGATGACTGTCTACAAGCCAGTCTAGACTGGCACCTAAAGGGATTGAGGGAATATATCTTGGACCTCACCCCAACTCTCTAACATAACATATCAAGTATACCTACTATATGAGAGAGATCATTCTAAGTTACATTTTGAAGTTCTACGTGAAATTGTTCCCCCTTGCCAAAAACGGGAAAGGACAGCAACAAGCAGAATTAATAGAATTAATAGCAGAAAGGTCCATTCTAGATGCTTCCCTTCCTGCTAACAAGGGGAAAATTTGAATATTCAACAGATCTCCAATCAATCTAAGAAAGTAGTCAAATCCAATTTCAGCAATAGACTCAGGGTTAGACCTTGACTAAAATAGCATAGCACCACCATTACCAAACGCCACAAACCTGTTGAATGGTTTACAAAGTAATTTAGAGTTAAATTTATAATGAATCAAGGAGTCCAAAGAATGTGGATTTTGGCCAATCAAGAACAGAGCATAAATCACCTGGGCAGATCAAATTGGGCTGGCATACTGCATTAAATAGGATGACTTTTGCAACTCCAGCAACGTTTGATTCAAAGATGCTCATTGGTATTTCAGCAAATGACAGTTCATCAATCAGTGGACAACCTGAGAAACTTCCAGTTTTAATTGTAGATCTGCAGAGTAACTGTGTACCATTTATTCCGGGTCTTTTCCACTATTGAACACACAAGAACTTGCTATTAGGAGAATGATGGAGTTGGAGAAGATACCAAAAGAGGTGTGAGGACCAGAAAACTATTGTATGTAATTTATGAAGTGACACGTGACACATAAACCATGAAATATACACCAATGACAGTAAGATTGAGAAAACCATATTCTTATTGTTTTGTAGTAACTTCAAAGTGTGACATTCATGAGAACCATCTACCAAACATCAAGATACCATGAAAATGCTGGGAATTGAAGCATTTCAAGGTAAGGCTAAATGGTATAACATGTCATAAAGTATTATTATTAGATTACAGGGGAGTATTACAATTTAATTCATCACATTCAGTTTCAACATATCAAGATTAACAAGTGTGATTGATCCCCTCTACATAGTGTCACCACTGCAGCACATAAACCAATTTGAGGATTTTTTTTATTTATATTTTCTTAAAACCTGTACAAATATTAGTACACACCAGGTTTCATCCTGGCAATTAATTGCCATGGTTACAACCTTATGTGAATCAATTTAGTCTGACCAATAGCACATACACTTTACAATGCTGTATGGTGCTGGGGCCTGAAGTGATTTCCAATAAAATATTTAATTCATGTCAAGACAAAGTAGTATAAAATTTATTTAGAATACTGGTATATATAATTACCAATTGTATACCTCCTGTTCAATAAAAACAGATTATTAAATAAATCTTTCTGCAATGCAGAAAGGGACTTTAACTAAAGGCAAAACTAAGTTGTGTTAACTATACGAGTATAAATTAATAAAGTTAAGCATTTGAATTTTCATTACAATAAAAAATATAACTTGCTCTTTGCTCTTACATTTTAACTCACATTGCAATTACCTAATCATAAGTAATTCTTATTTAGAATACCAAAGTATTATTACACTTAATCATGCTATTTGAAACACCCTTCACTGGCAGAAAGAGATTAAGGTTAAAACAGGAAGGCTAAATGGGCTACCAGTCCGTTGTAGACACATAGCTAGAATGAAAACTATGCCAGATCAACATCAGCTCATCTACTGAACACTAATTGTACTAAACCTATATCTTTAGATGCACAATACTATATATTACTCATATTTATTCTTAATAAACAGTAACCCACACTAGCTCTATATGACATCAAAATCTGACATTGATCTTAGAGATCATATTACAAGGATTGACATATATTTTAATTATACATTTAATATAAGATTATGGGCTCAGTATACTTTCATTTTCAATCATCAATGTTGATTGTTTGATAACAAGCATCTGAATCTATTAAGGGATTGATTGTATATGGTACACTTTTGTATTTATGGTGATAATCTGGGTGCTAATAAGTTAAGGTTGGACACTGTTTCCCACCCATGCTATGCACCAAATATGTGTGAGCTGGGTGGTTTCCTCTTTTCAATTTTGGTTGGTTCTCAAACCTTCAATAGCTCATGGATATGGGCTAGGTTTGTCAATAAATCTTTTGCAATACCTACTCATTCCATTGATGCTGTCAGTATTACGTCTGATAAAAATGATATACCTGCCAGTATGTAGTTTTATTTTAAATATGTAATAATAAAGACTATCTAGAGTTCATGGTGATATTTGTAATGCACTCAAAAGAATGAGCTACTATTTATTCTTGACTTGACTATTGATACTCTTTTACTTTACCAGTGCATCTTCAAGGATGTAATATGTGCACATTAGTTCAATTAACTTGATGATGATAGGTCATAGTAGCCATCTTGCATATACTAAGCTGTTGTCCTAGTTTCAAAGTTATTACTCATGCCAATATTGTTGTGGATGGATCACCTTGAAAAACAAGTTTCCACCAAAACGTTTATATATGGTAACACATTTGCATCTTGCTGGAAATTGGGCATTGCTTTTTGTCTGAAAATAAGGCCTTGCTTATGCTTAATGTAAATTATTAATCATATCACCTTAATTAGCGGCTTTATCCTGTAGTTTACATCTAATTAGTAATTTAATCTTATAATTATTTTTAGATTCATAGAGCTGTTTGATTTACAGAATTCATTATGGGTGATTTTAATAAATAGTTATTTGTAACTATTTCTATGGCCACCATACTTGTATACCTGATCAAATCCAGCCTAGGCAACCAAGTTTAATGCAATATTATGACGACAATTGTAAGTTGGAAGGTTAAATCCCCTCCTACACCCGAAATCATTTCCTGAGGATTTATCCACAGAAATGCATATTGTCTTTTCATCTTCTTGGATTCTTGAGTTGACGCTTACTACCCTAGGTATTTCTCACTTTCTGTTGAAACCAAAGAAGGAAAGCACGCTAGAGTTTACTCAGACACTGATTTAACAATATCACTTCAAAAGACTAAGACAATCGAGACCTCTGCTGGACCATAGGCAATTACTAAAGTGTTGAAGTGTGACAATACTTACTACACAGGTTTCTCATATTATATAAGGAGATCTGAACACATAGTTTATTGGAAATTCCTCTATCCAACCTCTTTTCATACCAATTTAAATTATAATTTGCTTAACTAGTCATCTTTGGGAGTGAACCTAATTTACACTTATACATAGACTCCAAATACTTGATTGCATTTGCATATCTCTTCAATACACAGGTAGTCTCGAATGTGCCATTGATTAATGAAATTACTGGCTTTACATAAGATTGCCCAATATCGGAGTAATATTATCATACCTAGCCCCACACAGGCACTTCTGCAATTACTCTTATATTAACATGCTCGACATTTTTATGTATGCTTTAAGAGGTTCGTGTTACAAAGTTTTTCAGACAAGCACATTTATACCAATGGGTCCTATGTGATAGGGAGTCTAGTCTCATGAATAATTTTTTTGCGAGGTGCCATATCTTGAATATGTGTGCCCGAGACGTGTGTAGTAATACACCTAGTTGTGGTTATGTGTATGTGTTGAATGAACTTATGTTTGAGATTTAATTTAACTATCTGGTGAATATACCTTTTGTAGAAGCCCTACTTTCTCAAAAGTTATTGTTCATTTTAAGATTTTAGCATCATGAAAATTTGCCTGTTACATTACTACACACCTTTCCTGTATATGCCTATGCAATGATACCAGCTTGGCTACACCCTTCCGACCTAGATTCCATCAAATATTGAACATCTGGTAGTTTGATTCGATTGTACCAGGAGGCATTCTCCTCTGACTGCCTCCTACCACCTAAGCCATATCTTTTAAAGATGATGACTCGTCCAATGTCGTTCACCTCGTCTCCACCCTCTTTCCATGAGGTAAGATTGAGTCAAACCTGGTTCATTACTGCTATAGTGGCTGCTCTATCTGATAGCACCAATATCTCCCTCTCCATCTCATCGTGCTTGTAGCAACATACATCATTCTTATTATATCTTATCCAGTTTAGACCACTCACAGTGTGGGAAATTTATGCCTGCAAGACAGAACCAATCAAAACTGTAGGGCATCACTAGTTGTCCCTTAGTAAATGACATTATCAATTATTGTCTCAGTGCCATGCATTATTTCCTGCTCTACTGTGAAGTGCCAATATTGACTCTTGGAGAGGGTTCGGAAGTTATAATGATCAACCTTCCATCAGCCTGCCCTTAATAGAGTACTGCTCCAGATGTGGACTGACATGCATCAGTCTAAAAAAGTCCAAATATTTTCAAAGCATATCTTCTATGTTATTCTAAATCTCTGGACTCTATCCCTCTGGGCGTGTGAATTTCCAGGAAAGTGGCTCCTTAACTATGAAGATTGTTCAAATTTCTAATATATCAATGGTATCAAGCCATGTGTGGTCGCCCCTTGCCAACTTTGCTCTCTCAGCACAGATCTTAATGACCTTATTGCCCTTCATACACACCCACTGCCTCCTGTTATAATCAGCTATTAATGATTGAGGCCTTGCAGACCTCTTCAGGTTCTTAATCCTTGGCGATTTTATACTAACTCATAAATGAGATAGTTAGTTATTGCCTATATTGCTTATTATGACCAGCCTTATCTTTAGGGGAGCTCAGAACAGGAGCACTTCTAGACTCACGCTTCCTAAGCGCAGGCTTTATTGTTATATTGCTGATATTTTTTTTCCAAAGGAATCGTATAACACACACATACTCACAAGTACATGGTTCTTGAGGGTAGTACTGCTACTCCTTCCTTAAAGGAACTCTCCCGTTAGTTTGTGCTTTATAAACCTCATCATTGCCTTGGTGCAATCTTTGGATGTTGTTAATTTCCTTGTGGTAAGCCAGTCCTTATTGTGATTATATCTTCTATTTCATAGGTTGGTATATTGTAGGCTGAAAAACAATATACTTGCTGATCCAGTGGGTACCAAGCTTGCTCAGGTTCCTAAAGCTTTAGATCAATATTCTCTGCCAATGTATGCACCTGGGATTGCTTATTATAAAATACACTCAGAAAAGACGGTCTGCACTGCAAGAAGGGGCTATGGATGTAGAAACACTCCAAGGTTCTGAATGGGCTCTCTCAGAGAGGATAAGACAGGGGAAACCATCTCTCCTCCTTACCTGCAAGTAGCCACTCCTAGTAAGAAGTAACTCGCCCTCTCAGCTGTTGGAGTGAAGTGACCATCTCCAAGAGAACAGAGTAACCTTATAACATTGCGTATCATATTGAAATATTATAATACTGTCCATATATCTCGTGAGGTAACTACAGAACCACTAACTGTCTCACCCATCTGGGTATTTGTGAGCCATAGATTTATTACTAATTAATTAGTTTAGATAGGATATGAAGTATTGGCTAATAATAAATATTGCTAATGATCATAATTAATGATCTTTTCTGAAATTATAGAAGTTAATCGCATTTCCCACAGCGATGATCTAGACCTAGATATTATTTTGCACCAATAAGAGATGGGCGGGCAGTTCAAAAAAGATAGTTATGTTAAGGTGTAAATAGGATAGGCTAAGATATATAGTATAGCAATAGTAGGAGATATTGAGAGAGAGCTGGCGTTCGATCACCTAGTTTAGTGTATATTATTATTACAACTATACATACAATTAGCCCCTGGGCAACTTATACACACACGACAAACCACCACGTAAGACTGGCTATTATATAGTCCAACTACTACCACTGTTGCTTTTAGCTGCTTCAAACCAGCCATCTTTTATATGTACCTATACGGGCCATTCTGTTCTGTAGACTTTGGGGAACCACCCCTATTACTTTATATTAGTCTATTGATTACGAGACATCCTCCCCTCTGTATAACACAGTCTTTTACTAAGGCCAGTCAGAGAGGTTAACTTGACCATTATAAAGAGGGGCAGATATATTCTATCTTGTCTTAGAGCTTATGTTATTAATATCTTATTAGGGCATGAGAACGTATATTAAAGGAATTACAAACCTGAATGTTTTCTTACTGAAAAATGCTGTTAGCCCTCTTTATGGTTTATCCACAGCCAACATGTTCCTTCCTTTGTACTCCACCATTTCATTCTTTCCTCTTTACCAAAAACCAATCCAAAAGGGCTTCTATATCACTCTTCGCCCAAACATGCACAGAAATATACTTAAATAGCTCCATCTACATCTAATAGAACACACGTTGATACATGAAGATATATACATGTTCTGTACATTTGTCACTTTACTTTTTCTTTTTGTCCGGATTTTTACCAAGCTGTGACTGTTGTCCGATATAGTGATTGTATATTGGGGAAAAGGTTATTCTTTGGTGGCTGTGGGGTCTACTGATACCATAAATTGCTTGTAACCCCACCATAACTTAAGGGGTAGTTATAGCGCTAACCATGGGCCTTACAGAATGGCTGAGGAGGAGGATTTCTCCAAGCTTCCCTTGGATGTCCGCCTGGCACACAAGGTACCTTTCACCATTCTCTCTCTTATTATTGGTTGGAGAGGTAGGTTGTCCTGACAACAGCCTCTCTTTACAGCACTGGCGGGCTCGCAAAGAGGCACATGAGGAGCTAGCGGTAAAGGTATTTCCTATGCTAGACCCCGAGTCTAACGACTTCACCAAGTATATACCCACCAGTGAGTGAACTTTCTTAGCCTAAGGGCTGCATGGTAATATACACAGTGGAGTAGTGCAATATTAACCATACTGGGGGGATGCTACAGTAAGGAAATTACCTGTGGAGCCTAACGCTGCTGCACAAGAGGCTGGCCTAGGGGCAGTCCTAGCCTTTGTTAGCGAGGCCGCCTGTGTGAGCAGGTAGGTTAAGAGTGTAAACCTAGGTCTATGGTGTAGGGATGAGCCAGGGTAGCATCTGACTCTTACTGGTACCACAGGGTGACCAGTGATGTAGTCAGTGGCATTGTAGCTAAGTGTCTTAATGCTCGCCCCAAGACCAAGGAGAAGGCCGTGCAAGTGTGTTTAATGCTTGTAGAGATGGAGCAAGGAAATACAGTTATGGTAAGTGAACGTGGCGTCCCTGTAGGCCATAAACATACCATGGATGCTCATTGACCTATGGACAGGAGGAGCTAGTGAAAGGATTGGCCAACAAGCAGCCTAAGATTGTTGCAAGCAGCGCAGAGGTCATGGCAGACATTATAAGGTAGTGTGCTAGACGGTAGGGTAGGGAGAGGGTGATATCAAGATACAAAGGGGGTCTAATCTATGCGAGTCAGGGACTTTGGCGTCAAGGTCTTTGACCTCAAGCCAGTGATTAAGTGCTTGGCCTCTATATTTGGCCACCAGGACAAGAATGTGCGCTCACAGGTTGGTAGCTACATCCTAGGCCTGAGGAAGAGGAAGGAGAGAATACCAATTAACAGGGGGTGGGGGTGATAGGGCCAAAGGCTTGCTGTAGAGCTCTATCGGTATATAGGCCAAGTTCTGCTACCCCATCTAGAATCTCTTAAACCTTTACAGGTAGGTTGGGGTTGTTAATGCTTATAGGGAGCCAGATTGAGGATTGACTTGTTTGTAGGTCCTTCCACATTGTGCCACGTGCCACATAATGCATATTACCGTCACCTCAAACACGCCTTCACACACATACCATGATGATCACAAGACGCAATGTTCTTGATATTCTTCTTAGTTTTTTATACGTTTTGTTGGTGTTCTACAAGGCCCTGTACTATAGGGAAAGGGTTATTGTGCATTGGTAGTGTGATCCCACAGTTGTTTGTTATGTTATGCGCCTGCATGGTTGGCTTATTTTGCTTGCTTGTGCCCATATAGAGAATATATGGTTATTCGGTTTAGTGTATGGTATGACGTGACTGACATGGAAAGTGGTGAGCGGTATAGTGTGAGGGTGGCTTACTGGCATCTAGCGTTGATTGGACAATATATAGATTGTGATTAAAATCATATGAGGGGGGTCTGATTTGGAGTAATTGACTTGACAGAAATCCGAGTTAGACATAGAATTTGGCAAGTTACCACCAGGCTCTGCACGGCCTACCAGATTACGACGATCTGAACAAAGCTTGCCTGAGGGGCCTGAATATGTAGACAATGAGGGAGAGGAGGAGAGCGATGATGTGGGAGGGATAGGAGATAAGGAGATTGACGCCTTCAGCTTGTTAGATCCTGTAAATGTGCTAGACAAGCTGCCCCCCAACACTTTCCAGGACCTGGTGCGTGAGCTTGCTAGGCGCTATAGCCCCCCATGGTGATATAAGGGGAAGGGGATTTAATAGATAGGGGGGGTCAGGTGGAGAAAAAATGGCAAATTCGAAAAGAGGCCCTCGAACGCATAGAGGAGCTTACCCGTCCTCCTAAGCTAGCAGTGGGAGACTATAGGGACTTAGTGCGTGCCTTGGGAAAGGTTTGTATTTGTATAGTTAGGGCGGGTGGTATTGTATGTTGGTCATACTGCGACACTACACAGCCTATGAGCTAGCTCTGGGTTATTGTAGTTGTGGCAGCTAGATAACTTAGTTACCTGGCTACTTGCTTGAATATAAAGGAGGTAGACTATAATACCATACTATAAATACTGTAATACCGTACTATATTATCATATCATACTAGAGCAGGTATATTTCGGCCCATTGGCAATTATTCTTACTTGACGTCTAGGCAGAGGTGTAAGGGATATAGTTTAAGATAATGCTGCTTTTCCATTTCACGTACTTACTTCTCCTGTGAGCTAGAGGTTTACATGTATGACAAACACCCGTGGGATATCTAGTGGTGGTCCATAATGAACATTTTCTGGATGGAACCATTTAAAAATATAGTGGGCATTTGTTGACTGACACCTAAGGACACGTGACTAGAGCAGGTGGTGGGTATGATAGTAATAAATGAGTAGGATAGTATCATAACCACTACTGGCCAAGTAGGCAATGGTAGATGAGGTAAACATTGACCACAAGTGACCCAACAGCTTATTAGTGACGTCAATGTCAATGTAGTTATTGCTGCCGCCAACTGTATCCGCAATCTGGCAAGGGGCCTTCGGACTGACTTTGGACCGTATACTTCAATGGTAGGGGGACTTATAGTGCACAGGATAGGACTGTAGGCAGGGACCAGTCTGACAAGGATGAAACGGTACAGGTGATAGGGCCCCTAATTGCTCGCCTTAAAGAAAAGAAGGCCACTGTGCTGACAGCTCTGGGCGAGGCCCTAGATGCTACCTATCTTTCGGTAAGGAATCTACAACCTGCTCATTGTATGCATGGTTTGTATACACAGAACAAAGATACTAAGCGGTTGGGCTGCAGACGACGGTAGGTAATATAATAGAGGACCTAAGCGATGGACTCAAGCACAAAAATCCCAGCGTTAAGAAGGAGACCGGGTCCTTCTTGGTTAGAGCCTTTAAGGTTACTCCGGCCACCGCACTGCCTCGACCTCTACTAAAGACTCTCTGCGAGTTACTGATGCTGGTGGGCACATCTTAGGGGAAGGGGAGGGATAACTCTTAAGCCTTGTATTAACGTGAGCAACCTCACCCAGTGCATGAATGACTCAGCAGGGGAGGTGCGAGAGGCTGCATTTGAAGCCTTTGGTACCATGATGAAGGTGAGATATAGAGCCACACGGTGCGTGTAAAGACAAGTGCGAGCCTGTTGCATGTTACAACTCTATGCTTCTTTCTGGGTGACCTTATCTACTTTGATGTTGGCCTAGCCGTGAATGACATGGGATGGGTAGGTGGTTGGAGAAACTATTATGCAGGCGTTCCTGGATCAGTTGGATGCAGTCAAGGTTACCAAGGTCAAGGAGTATTTTGCCAAAGCCGGTGAGTACCTGCATGATATGAGGTTGTAATATACTGCAGTCAACCTGTCTCGTGGGGGCAGAACTGACACCTCCACTGACTGCAGAGGTGAAGGCCCCAGCTGCAGTAAAGAAGAATCCTGTATCGAAGGTATGACGTAATACCTTAGTATGATAACAGATAGTATGTGTTATAGGTGGCCCAGGATGCACTACCAACTTTATGGAACTACAAGGGAACAGAATAGTAATCTTGGGAATATAGTAACAGAAACGGAGAAGTAGTCATTGTAGCTTTAGGTACATTCTCATTAAGTTCATTTAGCTGCTTGCATCTGGACTCTCTCAAGGTAATTCATTAACAATCTTTACCTCAGGTGGCTGCCAGGGTCAAGGATTATTCTGCCAAATCTGGTGAGTGTCTGCATGATATGATGTCTTAATGTGCATGTATTGCCCTCAACCTGTCTCGTGGGTGCAGAACTGACCCTCCATTGCCTACAGAGATGAAGACCCAGGCCCCAGCTGCGGTAAAGAAAACTGCTGTAACAAAGGTATGACGTAATATCTTAGTATGATGACAGATAGAATGTGTGATAGGTGGCATAGGATGTACTACCAACTTTATAAAACTACAATGGGATGAATTATTAGTTTTGGGAATAGCAACAGAAACGGATGAACACCCGTTGTGGCTTTAGGTACACTATGGGTATGTTCATTTAGCTGCTTGTACCTGGACCCTCACGGGTAATTCATTGCGAATCTTTACCCCAGGTGGCTCCAGTTAGACGTGCACCTGTGGCAGCGCCCGTCTTAGCCAAAACAGTAGAGAAGCGTGTACAGCCTACCTCACGGCCTACCTTTGTATGTGACAAGTCGTGATAGATTAGCCTGACCGTGCTTGTATAAGTTTATGTGTATAGGGGATGGCATGTAGTGGTTATATCTGTGATCACATCTAGGATCGAATCCCAATATCCCATATTTTGTTGAAGCGAGTATTTAACCTTCTCCTTGTAAGCAGGGTGGTGCGACCACAGTATCCAGCTCTACCTCATCCCGACCAATGCCATCTGCTAGCCAGACGTCTAGCGTGGTAGGTCTCCTGTTTGTACCTTTTGGGCTTGATATCTGCCTAGCAAGGCTATGTAGCACCACATGTTTGCTCGATCCAGTCTGTTAGTAGAGGTAGTTATACAGGGCCCTGTGGGACGCAGTCACCCTGGTATTGGAGTCACACCTCACAGAGAGAGAGCCCTAAATATCTTAGACCACTCATATATAGTCCAATGATTCAGTATAGTAGCTGGTTTTAACTGGTTGCAGAGCTTCTTTATCTCGACGGAATATAGATCATCTAAACAAGAAAAATTTGAGAACCCATTAATAGACCACTTCTATCTTATTATTAGTGTGGCAGTATAGGCGCCATGGTTGTCTGCAGTCTGTAAGTCATTTCGTTGACTGGCTTTCTACCGTGTAAAATATTCTTGTTAGCTACCCATATAAGCTCCTGTGGTAGGATCATATGGATAGAGGTTAACAGGCGGGCAATAGCGAGGCCAGACAGGCAAACCCAAGGCACCTCAAGGCAACAGCGAGGAGGAGGGAGAGCTCACGGAAGACGATGTAGCGGCCCTAGCCACAGCCCTAGTCCCATATGTAGGTTGGCCCAGACACTAACATTGACACATATATACTAGCCTGGGGCTTGGCTCAGGGCAGAGAGTGGGAATATAACACTACATTCGTGAGCAGAATATATGGGAGCAGCTAACTAGTGCGACATGGAAGGAACGTCTGGCTGCTATGGTAGAAGTAGTGGAGTTGGTCCAAACCGCCCCCAGTGCAGGTAAAACACCATGTTCTATATAAAGGGGTGTGATAGAGGCCCAATAGCTTTAAAGATGAACAGGTTAGCTGACCAACCACAGACCTTCCTGCCCAGGCTATTATTAGAATGCTAGCCCGTCAGCCTGGTTTCAAGGAGACCAACTTTCAGGTATGTGGTATAAGGCTGCATCCCCACCCCTGCCTGCCATACTATCTATATGCTGTGGTAGCACAGGTCTATATATGTATCGGGGGTGGGACTGGATGTCTGGAGTACTGCGGGGAGATAATAGGAGTCATGAGGGCAATCAATGACAATATGTACAAGAAGCCCATAGGAGGAGGGTACTGGTGGTAACACCTCCACCCCGTACTGCCAGGTCCTGGCCAAAATGTTTGAGGTACTATGTATTGTAGCGGACCGTTCAAGGTTCACGGCCAAGGCTGCCTCATATGCCATCCCTGGGATCGTAGACAAGATTGGGGACATCAAGGTGAGTATACAGCAGGCACAGGGCAACTGTTGGGCAACCCCCCTGCACACCACTGACCACCATCCTCCCTGCAGCTACGTAACCCATCTATGAATGCATTAAAACTGTTTGCCGAGGTTTTGACGCTGAATTTTGTTAGTCTTCAAGTTAGTAAAGCCGTCGAGAACCAAAAGAACCCTCGCAACATTGCTGCAGCACTGTCATGGCTCAGTGAGAGCTTGAATGATTTTGGTGGGTGCCTGCTTCTAGCCTCTACCAGCAAGGGGCCCTTCCCCACAGTCAACCATTACTAATCTGCCCTTGCTATGCCCAACTTCAGGTATGAAGATTGCCATCAAGCCTCATCTGGAGTATCTTAAGGTAGGGATAACATGGTTACATGGTTTAGCACAGTGTAACATCTGTCTTACTATGTACATGGCCTCATATGGACCGCACATGACACCTCACCCCCTTTCAGACCTGTCTGCAAAACGTCAACCCAGCGGTGCGTAAAGAGGCTGTGGTGGTTCTGGGTACCCTGAGGGTGTTTGAGGGCCTTGAGGTTAGGGCATACTTTGAGGACGAGAAGCCTGCCCTACTGCAGGTTATTGACAAGGAGTTTGAGAAGGTGAGTGACCACACATGCCTGCCTAAAATGTTGCCATGTATAGCACAAGCACATATTAACAGTAGTGGGTCCTACCAGGTGTCCAACTGCACCCCTCCTGCACCCACTCGAACTGAGAGAGAAAGAGTGATGGTAGAGACCCCTGAAGAGGAGGACCCAGATACTGACATGATAGGCGAACTGCCTCGTATTGACATAAGCAGCCAATGTGTAGGCAAGGTGTTAGATAACCTGGGTGATATGAACTGGAGAGTCCGAGGGGAAGGACTGGACCAGGTGAGGGCCCCTAAGAGATACATGTGTGACGGGTGCTTACATACCCCTGCAGATGGGTGCCAATGCTATACAGGCACCATGCAGACAGAGAGGGAAGGCTAGAGTGGTGTAATGTAATGTAGGCCCCAAGTGTCTTACAACGCATCCTGTAGTATATGCCGTACCTCTAGCTCTTGGTCCCTGTCTTTTACCAATAGAATACTGTGTTGGCTAGCAACCTTGCCCAGAACTATAGCTGGACCAAACATGATGGATGTCACATTATACTAAATATTGGTTTTCCAGGTCGCTTCCATTATCCACGCGGCTGGTTGCCATATTGAACCCAATCTGGGCGAGCTGCCGTCGTTGTTGCGGGTATGTCTCATATGTTAATTTTAATATAGGCCCTGGGCCACTATTGAATATGAATAAACACGTGTATGTATGTATGTATAAGGGTGTGTATGCACGTACATGCATGGGCACATAAAGAGCTCACCACAGGAGTATACAGATCCGCCTCAACGACACCAACAAGAATTTGGTCCCTCAAGCCTTGAACCTAACAGGACTTATTGCTACCTCCACGGGGCCTGCTGCAGAAAAATACCTCAAGACCCTCATGCCTGGTATACTAGTAAGGGTTACTCCTGTTCCTGTGTGTAGATAGATATACGGGCCCATACTCACAGTGGGCATGCCCTTGCAGAGCTGTCTCAGTGACAACAAGATCACCATTCGGACAGCTGCTCTTGGGGCCGTGACAGGTACGTCATACATCCCTTGGGTCAGATAAGACCTTGGGGCATTACCTAACCACAGGGTCTCTACAGCATTTGAGGCAGCCACTGGCCTAGCCCCGCTGGTCACAGGGGGCTATTTGGGGATGGCCTTGCTGACCGAGAGCCCTACTCTTCGCAAAGATTTATTGAGCTGGCTAGTGCCCCGACTAGACACAGACCAAGGGATTGACCTTACGCAACTGATTGACGGCATGCTCGCCTGCCTTGAGGTATGCGACAGTTGCATGACATGCTATATAGCGATAGGTTGAGGTTGGCTGATAATCATCGACTAATGAGGAGAGGGCAGGATCGCATGGCCACAGTGAAAAAGCTGGCCCAAGGCCTACTGCCTGCAGTTATGACATCATGTGGCTATGACGTGGTCTGTCGTCATGTCACCCAGCTAAGACTCAGGCCTGCGGCCCATGCCAGCATGATGGCCAGTCTGGAACGCTTTGGAGGTTCACGGAACCAGGTAAATTTTATGTACACTTAACAAGTTAAGATCTTCACCCGGTAGACGTGTTCTGTAGTCTTTAATAGCTCTACTTTAAAGGCACATCCAGGGACCCTGCCGCATAGGTGCTGGCAGCCTACATGTTTAAGAGTCTTACTATCGCACATTGACTATATTTGCTCACAGACCCAAGCCAAGCCACACGAGACAGTGGATCCATACAGGGCGTCCAGCCAGCCGTCGGCCAGAGTCCCACTTGCCCGTCCTGGCTTGAGGCCAGCGTTATCTCGCTCCACTGCCCCCTCCTCTATGGGGAGCCGTATGACCGCCAAGCCACGTAAGTCATCATAACATACATGGTACAGGCTAGATAATAGGGGACATTATTGACAAGGGTGGGTCCTGTAGAGCCTGAGGCCTCAGATAGAGCTCTTTTGATGAATGATGGCAAGAGAATGAGAATGGAAAATGGCAGACGTACCAAGTGGGAGGTGGACGGCCCGCGAGATGACCTCGTGCCCCTGTTGAAGCAAGAGATGATTGGCTGCATAGGGAAGGTTGGTCTCACTCTGTTCCCTCACATGCTTACTATTACTATATATGGCCATCTTGACTTCCTTCTCATTTCTCTTTCCACACCCATTCTTTTTCTTAGTTATGTGTACATCACCCACTTTGTCTTCCTCCGCTCTAGTTATTATTTTTTCATGTCTTTCTCTTTCCAGATTGCTCTGTTTCTATCACGTCGCTACCACCGTTGATATTTTTCTTATTATATACATCTACTATAGATCTTGAACCCGTATGGAGAGGGAGAGGTGGCGGGTTTAGAATTTGTTTAGAAGCAATGGCAAGGCGTCGCTTGAATCAGCCACTTTGTTTCACCACTAACATCCTGGCATCATCAGATGGTCTACACACAGCTGTGGAGTGGTGACTTCAGACAGGTCCAGGGGGTCCTAGAGGCCCTTAGTGCCTGTATGATGGCTGACTCGCCTGGGGGTGGCCTAGCTGTCACCAGGTAACACCATCCCCTTCTCTCCCTTTGTACCCTTTGGACCCTAGTCAGAGCATGCTGCCAGTTGCTATGTGATAGCCATTCAATAGAATCGCCAGTGACTGACTGGGAGTGTGATATACACAGGGAAGAGGTGGAAGCCAATTCCGACCTTCTGCTTAAATATATTAGTCTTCGTCTCTTTGACAACAACACCACTATCATTCTAAAGGTATGTAGGTCTGCCATGGGAGGAAATAGGATGACTTATCTGGGGTACTGATGGTCAGTATTGCTTCAGTGTGTGGAGTTCCTGTTGAACCTCTTCAGCATGCTGGGCGAGGATAGGGCATATAGTATTAGTGACTATGAAGTCTCCTTGATCTTTCCTGCACTGCTGGCTAGGGTAAGGAGCATGCTTATAAAGGAAGGTGGAGCCAAGGTGGGGAAGGAGGAGAGCTAACAGAGGGATAGGTGGGAGACAAGGATATGATTCGCCGTGAGGTGCGGCGACTATGGGTGCCCTTGACCAATATCTACTCTCCTAGCAAGCTGTTTGCCCAATTACTAGAGGGCCTCAAGTCCAAGAATGCTCGTACTCGCAAAGAATGTGTTGAGGTACCCCTCCCCTCCCCATTAGTGCATTATTATGCGGCCTCATAGGAGAAACAGCTGTCTTATCCCCTTGTACCAATTGTGCTACAATATATCCCTATATGCTTGGCCAGACACAAGCTTTATTCATACCACTCTTATTTTGGTATCTTGGGCAAACACCACCTTATATATATATATTTCCCCACAATCATGGGACCCTCAGGCCTTCTCTGCCAAGGCCTGGAGGCATCACGTATTATAATATATTATATAACACCAGAGCTATGGTATGGCCCTCTGTGCATTGCCAGTGGGGCTGGCAGCTGGTTGCTTATCAAGTGCATATACAGTACACAGATGACTATCTGTATTATATAGTATATCTTGTAGTAACATGCTGGGTTGGGTTGCAGGAGCTTGGAGCCCTAGTAGAGAAGTATGGTATCAATGTGTGCCAGCCCACCACGGCCAAGGTCTTGCAGGGTGAGGTTCCCCGCTGTGGCCGTGACTTGCATTGCATAGTGTTACTCCCTGTTGCTGGTATGTGGCTGGGTGTGTGCTTATAGACTGGGGTGGGGTAACAGTGATTGCAAACATCGGCCTAGCTGATCGAGATACAGCTGTACGTTCGGCCACCCTTGCCACCATTGTAAAGGTGGGTACGGGGTGTCTGAGTAGGTGTAGGTATGTGCATGCTTTGCAACATATCAAATTTAGGTTGCCGTGGTTGTAAGTGTTTTAGGGACAGATAAGCACAGACTGCCAATTAACCTTGTACGTGGCACAGTTCTGCAATATTATTGGCAGTGCCAGACTGTGGGCCATGGTTGGTAACCTGCCAGCCAGGGAAATGGCCCTGCTTGCGGAACACATTGAGCGAGCCATGCCCTCCTACCCTCCCGCACAGCCCTCCCCATCACCTGTCAACCATGGCACACCCCTGTCCTCTGGGAGGGTGTCCAATCAGTTTTCCAGTATTGGACCTGTGTATGGAGAGGTAGGTCTATGGGCCATGATGGGATGCTATATTATCTTACATGATATTGACAGTGTTTGGCTATCAACAGAATGGTATGACTAGCTTTGGAAGTGGAAGCCACAGCCGTGCAGCCCCACTCAGTAAGTGTGGAGCCTTAAGATACTATTGGACTAGACCAAACAAAGATTACCTGCTGACTATGCTATTCAAAGGTCACAGTCCCTTCACACTTGATCTGGATCCATCTCTGCTACCTGCTGGTGCTGCAGCCCATCGTGTGTCTGCCCCCCTGGGTGCCCCTAGTGCACATTTAGACAGGCAAGTATTATAAGCTGGGACGTATGGCATGGCGTGGTATGGAGGTAGGAGACAAGCATGAGCCTTGATGTAGGTAATGGGAACCGTATACAGAGGATTCCTTACCTTGACCCCTTACCGTATGGGGCTGTTACTGTTCCATTTGCATTTCCACTCAGCACCCACCCAGTCTTCCAGTGCCCGCCTTCTTAAGGGCTAACCGTCGTCAATCTCATCCTTAATCTTAACATGATGTTCAAATAGTCCCCAAGTGATTCTTGAACTATTTGCTAACTGGTCTACCTATTACAGGATCGCCAGCCCGTCCCAGCCTCGACCCACAGCCACCAGCGTTGCTGCCCGTGCACACGGTAAGGACATACCCTGATTAGAGCCTACCGGACCTCCTGCTACTATGCTTATGTTGGTAGGAACACAGGAGAACGATGTATGTTAATGCAGTATCGGCATACACTGGTTGATGTTGGCTGCTACTAACCAATGGACTTGCAGGTCATCCGGGACATACAGGTCATGCAGGGTCCCGCCCAGCACAGACCAATGTGGATTTAATTGTCGACAGTGTGGCCCATCCTGACCCAGCCAAGGCCATCACGGCCCTCCGTAGGATTGTTTCTCTTGTGCGCCAGGGCCCAGAGGTGGGTTTGTAGCTTGGTATTTACTCTGTACTGTAAGGGCAGCCTGTAGGGGCATAAGCTAACTACTCAGGGGCATCCAGGCCCAGACATGGTCTTTAGACACAGTGGATCGACTTCTTGAAAATCTCACAGTGCAACTACACAACTCATGTATCTTGCGCCTTTCAGAGGTAGGTGACATGTTGATGGTTGGGACTAATTGTTGTTTCACAAGCTGACCCAGTGGGTTTACTGCAGGCCATGCATAGTCAAGACCAATATCAAATGGAGGAGGCTGTGAGACTTGTAAAGCATACCATAAACACCCTCATGTTCTTGTATAACAAGGTAGGCTTTAGGTCCAGATGTAGTTGTTGGTTGTTGTGCTGTGTGATGACTGACTCGTCCTGCAGCCCGAGGGCGCTGCCCTAGTGCTTTCCCCTCCTCAGGACACAGTTCACAAATTACTGGCCGAGGTGCTTAACCGCCTGGACTGGTTTGGTTCCGTGTCATGCACTCTTTCTCCCGATGAGGTAAGCACCTGCGTAGTGTCGTTATTGGGGGAGTAGATATTCTTACTGCCTTGCGTATATGTCCCTTCACGGTGTCTTCCGATCAACCATGCGGCAAACCATCGTCTGTAGTTTCATTGGTTTACTATTTAGATTGGTAGCTTAGGGTGAAGTGACTGAATGTCAACTGGCCAATTAATCTTTCCGATTGAACCGAAGTGTGTGGGCAACACACCTGCAGTTAAGAAATTAAAGTTAGGCTGTAGATCCCAGCCATGACACATGGTATTCCACGAACATGAACCTGCATAGTTGGCCATGCTAATCTGCGGCCACCCCAGGGTCAGCAGATAGTGCGGTGCCTTAACAGTCTGGCTGCCAGCATCCTCAATGCCACTGACTCCGGTCTGGTGCTTAGGTGGGTGGTGGCTCTCTCTTTGCTCTGTATATATGGGGGCACATGCGAACTCTACTAATGGACTGGATGGATGCAGGATATTACTGTGTATGTTGACGGCCAAGGCCCAGGCTGCCGAGGTGGCCGAGGTGGTACTTGTGACCCGTTGCCTTATGCGCGTCATTGAACAGCTGCACCACAATCCCACCCGAGCCAAGGCTTTAGACTGGCTGTCCATCTTAGGAGAGATTAATATATTCTTGGAAGCTCATCCACCCATGGTGTGGGAACAGCAGAGCCAATGGAGGTAGGTTCACGGTATGTGTGTGGGTATTATGGTTGGGGTGGACGAGGTGCTTCCTTCACTGGCTTGCTGTTGTGATGCTGTTAAGCCTGTTGTGTACATCACGCCGCTAGCCTGACACTGTCCTTTGCAGGGATGAGGTGGAGGACCGACCTTTACGTGCCTGTAGGGCCCTGCTCAGTATGGCAGCCAGAATGCATGGCAGTCAGTGCCTGGTCTGGGTAGACCAGTTGGGTGATCACGACACTGATGCCCTTCAGGGCTACTTACTCAGATATATTAGCAAGGGTGAGAAGGAAAGGGCATCCCGAGCCGCACCAACTATGGCTAGTCCTGCGCCATCTTCAGAGCGACCACAACCCTCTGTTCCTAGCTATTCCTCACCTGTAATCAAGGCGGCGCCCCCTCCAGTCACCCCTGCCACCCCGGTAGACCATAGAACCGATTATGCAGAGATTTTGGAAAAGATCTTCCTCCAGATATCCAGTACTAGTGAAACGCAAAAAGTATGTGTGGATATGAAGGCGTATAGGGCATGTTGCGCCTACTTGTCTATGGTACAATTGTCATTAATTATACTTATCAATACGAATTGATAGGGTGTGCTATCTTTAAAAAATTAAACTAGATACTGGACAGGGCTTTATGGTTGCGTACTTAAATGACCCCCTTTGTACAACATAAACTTGCTTGACAATGAAAGGGAATACCACAGGGTCTGCAGGAGCTCTACGATTTCAGAGAACAATATGCAGATGCAGCAGATCTAATTGATGCCCGCATCAAGCAAACATCCTCCTTTTTTCAAGTGAGTTAAGTCAATGGGACTAGTGCATGTACAGCCAAATTACGAGCCTGCTGACATATATGCTCCCCCTCCCAGGGTTATATTACCCGTAATCTTGAAGGCATTGCAGAGAAGAGAGCTGAGGAAGCTGGTAGGTATCCTGTGTAAACAATCTGTAGGCCATGTTTTGCTATATTGGGAAATATGCCTTACACGTTTTTTAAATTTCAGCCATGGCCTCTGCGACTCTGACAAACCGTGGAGCCGCCGGGTTGGAAAGCAACCCTCTTGATTGTAAGTATTTGTTGCATGGTTCTTCCTGGTTGACTATATACAGATAGGCTCTGACAGGCGGTGAATACAGATATCGGAGGTTCTATGTCAAGGTTAAGGGCCCTACAGGACCGTTTTCACATTGGGGCTGACACTCAGGGCCGCTAAATCGGATAATAGTGAGCTCAATAACATATAGAAGGCTTGCATAGCCCACCCAGACGTATAGATTATAAAAAGGAATGGACTGACTGACTAGTCAGTACTCAATGAACAAAATATGAAGGGAAAGCCTATGTTGTAGAAATAGCCTCCAGGAAGAAAGACATTAGGAGCTAATGGTGTTTACCCAGTTGATATAGTATTTAAGCCGATATAGTTCTTGGAGATAGTGACCTTAATAAAATTAGATCTTAACTATTAATTAGCAGCCTGTCTTCCACCACGGACCTATGTATAGCTAGACTATAACCTATAAACTATTTGACTTCATTGCGATGAATCAAATTTGGGAAGATTTCTCAAGAGAAAAAAATGCAAATATTACATCCATTGTGACAATGATACAATGATGTTTATTGATTAATGATTAAATGGCTTAATGGTATACACTGATCTGTGTTGTATATCACAGAAGTATAAAACACGCGTATATTGGTTATGGTGATGAATGTCATCAGGCGAGGTATTAATATTTAAAGATAACACGTAGGCAAGTGGGCAAATACCCATAACCGGCTACATCCTAACCACTCCAATCTTAGATCTCTTCTGCATATCCTGCCCATCTCTATTGATATACTTGTTCCACCGACTAACATCGTCATATTTATTGTATCTATTAAAGACGAATATGAATAAATAAAGGGTAATGAGCCATGTGTGTATGTATCAAATTCGCCCAAATAAAAAACTGTGAGCGTATATCCATATGGATTAATAATGTTCTGAAATGGATTCATTTTGATGACGATACCTGATAAACTGATTCTAAACAGCCATACTCTTATATGGCTGACTTTCATTCTATTATTCCAATAAACATAACTGTCTATCTGTGAATGATATAAAACAGTTTATTACTATAAATTGTAACAAGAACCCCACTCTGGCGATATTTATATATACATTATGATTAGATACACCCTATCCAATATGTGGATCTGCTGTCAATTGTTGCATAACCATATCACTTTAGCTTGCAATCGTGTTGTATATCTCTCCATACTGTGCTTGACGCATTGTTTGTTAAATGTTTTATTTATCCTAGTTGCAAAAGCATTATACAAACTAAACAACATGTTGTAAACCTTCTCCTCAGATATGTAATTAGTACCATAACTATCAAATAGCCTGATTTATTTAGGGCGGTGTACCCCAGGTACTACCCACTTAAAAAATTATATTAAATCTAGTTTTGTTTGATGGATCTCAAGGAAAACGAGATGTGCAATTACGACATCATAATGAGACTTAGGGAAGGCCTACAATAAGGATTGGGGAGGTTTAGTCCTTCTTGCTCTTATCCTTAATGGGGGTAGGAGTCGACCCTCCACAGTAGTACAACATTAGGATAAAGAGAAACAGTACAAAGATTGCCATGCTGAAGCCAATGGCAAAGCACATAGCCAATGGCAGAGGATCGTCCGACTGCAATATCTGTATGGCCCACAGATTGGTTACACTTACATTATTCTTCTAATTTCTTTCTAGTGCAGCACACTTAAATACTCCTCATTGACAGGCTTGGTAGCTGGCGGTAATAACTACAGCCTAGTCTCAGAGTGCGAGTGATGACCATTAAAATGAGACAAATCGATTATTGCAGCAAGGTTCTAGTATGACATGGCATCTTCATTCAACCCAAGCCATTTATTACAACTGGATGTGCATCCTAGTATGGAATAATACTATCAAAGAGCATTTGTAGTGATTTGGGTGTAAAACCCATTCTCAGTACCCAGGGCTACTAATCCTATTCCAAACACTATTCCAAACACCAACAGGCCCGATCAGACCTCACGGTTAAGGCCTAGGGGTAGGGATCCCTTATAAACCACCACTGCATCCTAGCTAGACCCACCTTATAATCCTCAGGGTTATGGTTCGCCTCAAAGCCCCTAACCACTTGGCTGAACATCTGGCCTATACTGTCCATCTGGGTCAACCTATACAGCCATCGGGTTATTGCATTATATATCCCATTTCTTCCTATCACTCTCTACTTCGCGCCTTTCATTTTCACCTGGCATGCTTTTTGTCTATATCCTAGCTAGTTTTTCGAGGGGTCTTTTTTCTTCAGGCTCAATACACTACCGACAGAGGCGACATCCATTTCCACCACAAAGTAACAAATACAAGCACAGCAACCAGGCCCTACACCACCAACAACACCAATCATCCCACAGTTATCCAATGACAATTTCTTACAGCCATCCTTGTTCTTCGGGAACCTTCACTCCCGACATCTCCCGCCATCCTCCCTTGGCAAACGCATCAATACCCTTCAGGGCCCTACTGCCTGTGTAGACATAAAGCAGGCCATGGTGCAAGCTGATGACCCCGCCACCTGTCAATATGCAGTACCCCCACCCCTACCCCCAGGCTCCAAGACAGATACTTACAACATCATGACCGGCTTGTCAGTAATGCCAAAGCGCTTGCACGTCTCTAAGGGGTTCCACCTGGTTAGCCATTGGATACATACATCATGCCTGCCCGAACCCTGTGCATCAATCACATACCTTCCCCTGTCTCAGCACAGTCCAGATTTGCAAGCTGTACCCGTGGCATTCCTCTATTGGCTTGATCTGTCAGTAAAGATCCCTCCTCTCTCCCCTCCCATAGGCCTTATGCTCATACCCTCTAAGCCCCTCCTATATAAATAATTATAAAACCTCAACCTTTTAGACTCCAATCGCATATATTACGCCACTTGGCCAATCACTTTGAGACCAACTCTTTTGTTATTGGTGCATAGCCACCTCCATCTTATTCTACTTCTTCACCATTACCTCTCTCATACTCCCCCTTTAATTTCCCTCACTCACCTTCCATATTTAGGTGCCAGTTCGTCAAGCATATTCATCACGGCAGGGCAGTCCTCACATTTATTTGGGGTACTGTACAGTGTATTTAGTCAGTACAAATGCCCCATGTATGACCAACAGAGATGATAATAGAAGAGAGGTGAGTGGTATTTATCAGGCTTCAAGCCCACCCCCCTTGGCAACAAGGTGGTATCCGTGCAAGGTAGCGTAGCGGGTCCTTCCCATACTTGGATTTATTAGCAACCAATGAAATCCTAGCAGCTAGGAAGCCCTTAAGTCATCTCTTCCTGTCTTTATGGTGTATCATCCTACAATTGTCCTCTATTCTTCCCACTCCTCACCTTCTACTCTCATCCAGCTACCAATTACAATATTTTGGGCCACTGTTGAAACATGAAAGTGTTCTGTTCCTCGTTCCATCAACACTACCAATTACGCCATCGCATGTTTCACAATCCTGAATTATAACAGAAAATGGAAGTAGAGAGGAGGTACTTAAACACCAAGAGAGGGCCTTACAAATGAACAAGCCAGTCGCCTGTGGTGGCCCCTGTGGCGGCCTGTGTCAGCAGCTCAAAAGTGGCATCAGTCAGCTGGGTCACAGGTATCTTGTCCGCCTGTACCTGTGAGGCCAGGCCAAGTACCAACAAACTAGAAAATCTCATAGCTAGAGTATTAATAGAAGGAAGCGAGTATGTTGCTACGGACAATAGATAGTATTATTGTTTACAAGATGTATTATTATTAATATGTAGACCCCCCTAATCGGGAATCGTATGCAATACATTAATTGATCACCCGCCTAGTTCACTGTACCTCACCTAATATGGTAGATAATATGTGTGCTAGTGCGTGATCATTTCATTTTTGGGGTCATTGGGAGTGACACTTAACATAAAGGCGTAACTTTTGACCATCTACAACTTCATTGTCATCGTTAGATATATCCACACAGGACACCAAGTAAGTACTAGTAACTAGGGGCCAACCTGTAATATTCACCATGGCTGGTATACAAGCACAATTGCTTAGGGATGGGAAGATTGAGCACGAGGTGGAGATGGGCGAGGGAGAGGCCCCGAGCTTTTCACAGATGTTGACTTCCTTAGCTACTGTTAAACAAAACATAAACCAGAAGCTGACTTCTATGTTGGAGACTGCTGCCTCTTCCTCTAGCTGTGGGTGCCTGACCCCTTCCCTTTACCTTTCAAGCACAATGTATGCATCTAGAAGTATACATACACAAAATATAACTGCCCTTCCACAACCCTTTTGGCACCCTCTCCTTTATTTTGAGGTCTCTTTTTTAACTTCCTTCTCTTTCCTCCTATTATATACTTTCAACTTGGCGTATATTAAACAAGGACAATCTTTATATTGATGTGGGGTTTTGAATATATGAATGGTGCTTTGGTGCTTCCCTTGGCCTGTGAGTTAATAAGGGGTAGGCAACAGGCCCCTAGTGTAGTGAATATTTCCCCAGCCTAGTTACACGTATTATTTGCTTGCAGCTCAATTGACTCACAAGCGACCCTTCAAGGGTAAGTATTATTCAGCTTCCCCTGTTACCATCACCCTCCTTTATGCTATTTTACCTTGAAGGTGGGGGCTCTGAGTGCACCCACCGTCTTGACCCTGCACACAACCTACCTAAAGTACATCAAATATAGGTTTCCTACCAAGATATTACATGCCGCAACATATATGGGTCGATTACACACCACCTGCACTTATCCATACTCTCCCTATCCCTATATGTATATCTTGCCTCTTGTTTCTTTACTACGTGTTCTCTGTTACAGTCCCATCTGGCAGCCTTCTCTCAATATTTATAGCCTTTTACAGACTATATATAGCCTAGGGCTAGAGCCTTGATTACCATGTTAGCTCTATTCTACTTGCAGTCATTTCTTCTTCTTTCTACTACTATTTTATTTTCTTTCCCCACTCTGTGATCCTCTACTCTATGTATATTCCTAATATTTTCTTTCGTTTTTATTTTTGTGACTAATGTCCTCTATTTTCTGATGATTTTCCAGTCGTACTGCTTTTAAGTAGCACGAAACATGGTATTTAATTGGTCACCAATCCCTTCCAGATGAAAAGAAGGAGGATGGCAATGAGGAGGGGGAGGAGGAGGAGGAGGAGGAGGAACCAATTGCCTCCAAGAGATCAGAGATTTAAATCATTTCGAATGGTCTAGGATTGTTATATATCTATGCAGCTAGGTAAATGGCGGCAACACAAAGTATTCTGCCTACATATACTATACCATACCATTGAATTTTCCTTGCTCAGTTTTAGGCATTACTGAGGGACCCTTCTTGGGGCATGAAGTGTCACAGGAAAAACGTGCTATTCAATGTAATATAAGATTGTGCAGCTTTAAGCACCACTAAAACTTAATAAACAGTTGATGTTAGGAACATTAAATATGACAACACACGAATGAACTTACAGATGTATAACAGCAACCAATATAAAATGGGCAACAAAGCAGGCCAACGCCAAATTAATAAATAAGACACCCTAAATTGAGTTTTCTCAACCACTTGTGTTAGAGTAAGTCACAGTCACACTTTACTGGCTATGTAAACTCATTAAAAGAACTAATAGAGTTTTATAATCTACAATTATAAGAAGAAGACAATAAAATAGTATGAGGTGTCAGACTAACCCAGCTACCAAGGCATAACTAATTCAACCTACATCTATCGGTCAACCACAGAGTTACAATACCATACATACTTAAAGAAATTACCCCATCTCACTTCTAGTATATTGCCCCAGTTCATGTAGATATCTTAGTAATATTTGATGAGTAACCCCATTTTTAAAGCATGGTAAAATACAAGATGTGATTGGCCCGTGAGAGGTGAGGACCTAGACTGCGATATAGAAGGTGATCTTATAGACTAACATAGAGATGGCATTTGGATTATGAATAAGAATTCCTTACATTTTAGTGGCATAAATCTATTGGGCTATATATTAGAGCAGGCATAGCTGCTGCAGTTGGCGGCCAATGGGCAATCCAAGATGTATAGTAGACAGTTACATATGCTTGTAGTGACCTCTCCGCCTATGATATCATTCCATACTTAGCTGTATATTCAGGTCTATAACTGGGATATTAATTTATAATTGCGGTATAATTGTATGCTTAAGAATTAACGGATCTATTGCAATGTATGGCAAATAATAATAACTGCCATGTACGGTTGTCTAGTAATTAGTGCATGGTATTTGAGACAACCTTCTCATACGACTGAGTTTTAATGGAAAGGATGTATGGCTTTGCATACATTGTAATTATAAATAATACATGTGCCATCAGAATGTTTCTATATTCGGGCCGTTCCAAGCTACTCCCTTATACCTGTTATTCATATCTATGCTACTCGAATATTGATGTCCTTTCGTTATGTTATTTTATTACTCATTTTAGTCATGGTACCAGGAAAGTATTCTGTTTTGTCATTATTTACCTCCCCAACATCTGTTTTACATTGTAATCAAGACTATTAAGTGACCAGTTGGGTTACCTTTCAAACTCAAGGCTAACAAGGTGTAGTAAGAGTAAATCCTTGAGGCCAGTCTGACTAACCACTTGAAACTTACAACAATAATCATCTGGATACTATATCAGGTTACATAACATGGAACAGTAAGTCTACTGTGGAGAACGGCCCAGCCTGTGTACAATTAGTACTAGGATAGTTCACTTAGTCTCACTAACAGCAATATGCTTTATAACTTTATTCCCAATCAGGCCTACATAGTCCCAATGCAGGAGGCATTATAGATCTTGACTAAAATCTGCTAATTAATCATTAATTAGTTATTAATTATCAATTAATTCGAGGTAATTATCATTCAATCTTATATGTGGCCCTCCTGATTGGATAACTATCATGTAGTATGGCTCACAGGTTGGTGTTTTATTAAAGTCAGGGCCTATGCCATTGGCTATCAGGGAGGTAACAGCATTCCCTACTAAACAACAGCCAGTCGCCTTGATACAAAGAGTTTAAGTATGCAAGTACTCCCCTATGGTACAGATGTGTGCCATATAGCAAGCTACCATGCCTAATATATTGTATAATATGTTGTCATGGCTTCCTGTTGACAGCTTGTTTCTGGCCCTCATGCCCCTGGGTGTGGTGGTCTTTTATTCTACCACTACTCTAACGGCCTATGGTACGCTTCCATTGCTGGGCCTGACCGTACGCACACATATATGTATTAATCTACGCATGCATATATATACTCATACACTTACACCTCGTTTACCTCAATTTACTTCCTGCCGTTAGACACCAGTGTGCTTACAGTATGTTGTACTAGTGACTGCACTGCCAATATAATGTGGTTGAGAAAGAATGACGGATATATAAGTATGTGTTTATCTTCGATTTATTTCTTATGTGCGTTATTGGGTAATTACAGTGACGTTGCTTCTAAGTGCAGTTGCCTTCGTATTGGATACACTAGTCGTCAGGGGGCGAGAAAGAAAGAAAGAAAAGTAAGCTAACTTGTGTTCTGTTATGCATTTTTTGAATAAAGATGGTGAATTCCTCCTCCTCTATTATGTCCAAAAAAAACAAACATGGCCTGAGTAAACGCACAAGCCCATCCCTTCCTCTAGACAGGTTATGAGTGTGTTTGCAAGCAGCCCCTGTATATAAATGTGCCCTATACTGTCAATATCGGTTGAGTTCATCAGAAAAAACAAAACATTCATGCTTTCTACTGTGATATAATGCTTTTTTATGTGTAAACCTGACACCTCCTCCCTAACCATACATACCTGTTGCTCTTAAGCCAGTGCTATCTGGCCTCCAATCGATGCTTTCCTACGACCATATCATGGAATTGTATAATACCACCACCTAAAGGCTGTATCAATACATACTCATAAGGCCTATTTCCAGACATAGCCATCACTGACCTGTTATTCTCTAAAGACAGGTGCTCCTTGCGGGACCAGGGTTTGTTTTAGGGGTTTCTTTAGTACCTACAGTATGGCAGGCCCTGTCCCTCGTCACTAGTTTGCACTATTGTGAGGATTCCAAAGGTCTGTGTGTTTTATTTTCAGCTTTAGATGCTTAATATGAAATGGCTACTTGTTAGGGATTACTAAACTGTTTATCTTATGGGTGATGGAGAATATTACGATATTTGATTTACATAGTAGAAAATGATTAGGATTGTTTTGTATAATAATGGATTATGATTGAGTTAGTAACTGAGGTGAGATATATATAAAGCTATGCTTAATGTTTATCCAACAATATATAAATATCCTACTATATCCTACTATATGAAGGAGCGAACTAATACCTGGATTGACGGGCCCCTGATTGCCGGTACCCTGTTGTCGTTTAGCCATCCTCGTGAGTTTATTCAGTACTGTGGCTACTAGCCTTGCTGTACAAGCATTGTTGGGCCATCTCGGTATTCCTCAAACTACCCTTCCGCTGATAGCTTCTATAACAACTTTCTTAGTAGTCTCAGCGCTTACTTTATGGGGTAAGTATCATGTGTTGGATAGAAGAGGGAGAGAGGGTAGGAAAAGCATTAGATAGCTCAATGCTTTCCTTCCACAGGTCCGCCACTTGCGGGTGTGGTAGCACTTAGTGCTACTGGGGCACAGGCTGTGGTATTATGGGCAGCCCAGGGGCCCTTAATGGGTTGCTTTACCACTGGCGAGGCCATGGTAATTGCCCAGTTTCTGGCTTTGGTGTTTGGTGATATTGTCGCGGTTACAGTTGCAAAAGTGGCCGAGATGGCGGGCCAGACAACACCAGGGCCTTCTGGGCTTTGGATCAGACCTACAGGGTACTGTTGTGGGGTGGCAGCCATATGGGGTATGCTGGCTGCTGGGATCATTTTACAGCCATTGATCCGGGCCATGCCTCCAGCCCCATCAAAAAAAAGGCTGGTAGGTTGTTTAACTGTAGGAGCTCATTATTTCTGACTGTTACTTCCAATTAATGTACTGTATGGCTTCGGATACCACACTTGTTTTTGTACTAGTAGATGTGTGTGCAGTTTGGGAAGATGCGGTTATGTAAGGCAAATAAGAAAATACTCGTGTTACAAGCGCATATAGGGTAAGCAGTCAGTATACTGTAGCCTTAATTGTTGGTTACCCCTTCTGGACAGTGGCTGGGCTTATGCTTTACTCTAGGACTGGTGGGCATAGCGGCGGGCCTTCTGATGCCGTGGGCCTGGGTCATATCTGGACAATTCCCCGTTACATGGCTACTATCTTATTTAGGTGCCTCCCATGGCAGGCCCGCCCTTCTAGCGCTATGGGGTACTACGGTTACAGTAGCTGTGGCTGCTGCTGTGGTGGATGTAGGCGGTATGTCAAAGGTACTATACTATACTGGCTTCAGTCTTTAAACACTTATATCTGCCAGAGGGCCTAGGGACAACCGTTCCTATTTGTATTAATACTTATCTCATCAGTCATAACTTAGATACTCATAATACAAACACTTTCTAGTCCAACCCTTTATGGCCTCTGTTCTCACATCCTATGTATTGCTTTCTCTACCTGTGGCTTACAATCTGACAATGGAATGGTTCAAGGCACGTAAAACATTGGCCCGAAAGTACTACCACCTACTAGCCGTGATCCTATTCGTACCAGGCATTTCCTCCGACTTGCCTTTTATGGCTCTAGCCTTTGCTGGTGCCGTCGCCATATTTATAGCGGCAGAATATTACAGGGCCTGTGAGATTGAACCAGTGGGCAAATGGTTAAAGGTAGGCTGTGTACTATTATATGGTCGACTACATAGCGCGATGCATATGAAAGAAAGGAATATTATACTACTGTCGGATGTTCTTGCATGGTATTTTCTTTAACTCGTTATGTGTTATTTTTAAACTCGCTTCATATACCAGTCGTTTAACATTATCTAGCTTGGATGTGGTCTTGATGATGTCCTTATCGTTCTTTCCTGCCTTACTATTCATTGATAGTTCTACATGCATAATATGCCAATGTTTACTTAAATTCCAAGCCCTATTTCTTTAATTTACTTCCATGAATGCAGTGGTCTGATTCTATACCCACCTTTATCAAGGTCTGCTTCTGATTCTCACTCCCTCTTCTTCACAATGCTTTCATTTTATAGCCACCCATATTGATCGCTTTCTTTTATTATAATTGCACACACAAGATTTGTTCGAGGAGAATGAATTGTCGAAGCCTTTCACGTAGACATTTTAAAGTTAACAGGTACATGACTTGTGAGGAAAAAAACGCAATACATTGGTGTATTCTAAAAACATGTTTACCTGAGTAGTTCCTCTAATGACGTCATATGGCAGCCTTTCATGCAGCAGTATGCCGATCAACGCGATCAGGGGCCTGCCATCCTGTCCCATATTTACCTGCTACTCGGCTGTGCCATGCCTGTATGGTTACATCTCACCATTTCAGGTATAAGGGTTAGGTTACGAGAGAACATGTCTTACCATTGGGATTGGTTTGTTTCGATGTTCCTGTGCTTGTATGTTTATTTACTTATGTACTTTCCAAATTCCTACAATAAAGGTCAATTATTCGTAATAGAGGCTGCCTGCTAACCAATTCCCCTTACTGTCAGGTTGTCAGGACCTTAGTGCCTGCCAACGAATCGCCCCTTACTCTGGCCTTATATCATTGGGCATAGGGGACACATTCGCCTCTGTGGTGGGCTCGTGCTACGGCAAGAGACGTTGGCATGCATATACCAGGTAGGTCCATTTGCATGATGGAGTAAAGGGGATAGAAGGGCGATTCTGAAATTGAATACAAACCATAATGAGATAGGAAAACTACAAAGAGGGAGGCATTAACGACAGAGGAATGGTTGGTTGGGCGATGTGTTTATTGACGTGTTTGCGGGTGTGCAGTAAGACCATGGCGGGAACAGCAGCAGCAGTGATCTCCCAGACAGTTACCTGCGCCATGTTGGTGTGGTGGACTAGTCTCACTCCTCTACCGTTGATGGCCTTGGCATGGTCTGTATTTATACTAGTTGGGTGTTACCTAAAATGTGCTCTCTATTACTCTATGAACATTTTCTTTCAAATCTGGATAGGCAACATATTTCTTGCCACCCCCATAACATGATTGTTAATGCCTAGCCCATTAGCGTGTCCCATCTAGCCTTGAACAGTCATATACCTGAGTAACTCATTCTCTTCATCAGTGAGTCTTTAAGTAAACAATGAGTCGGGGTGTATGCAGGGAGACACGCCCATTGGTCCTAGTGGTGGTGTTTAATAGTGTGCTGGAGGCCACCACAGATCAGAACGACAACCTACTCCTTCCTCTGGTCACATACGCCACGTGCCTGCTGCTGGGAGGGTAAGGCCTTGGGCCCCTCTGTTGTTAATGTCCTGATCATATTATTGACTTCAAATGGGCTCTACGGGAGGGTCTAGCTGACCTTTCGCTTTATTTAATTTTCAATTTTAAATATACATATGACGATGTGTACATAGAACCAGGCTCTTGGGTTTATCTTTAATCCTGTTAGGCTGCACTTCATAACCTCTTTCTGCATACGTTTTAAAAGCCCAATTTATTTATTAAACTGACTGGTAGCTAGCTACCAATCAGTCTTCTTTTAAAATACTTTTATGTAGGATATAACATAAACTATGCAGCTATGCATATATACATACTCTATTCAGAGCACCTGCCATGACTAGTAAATAAAGAACCGACTTTTATCTTGATGGGAAGATTGACTTCGAGTATTACATGCCTACATGATATAGTATCCCTATGTCGGATAACTACTGTAAGTACGCATCTTGGCAGTCTCACCAGTTCAAGAAAGATGCATGACTACATATCTCTAGAGGTTGCCCCACCCCATCACACCCATATCTGCAATAATTACGGCTCTATGACTCTTGAAAGCATTTAGTAAGATGTGCCGGACCCTACCGCTAGTAAGACTTAATACTATTAGCACACTAAGGCACACCTGTAGTATGATAAGACAAAGACATGAAGGCTGCAAGCCATATGACGTCACCTTTCTATATTTGATAAGAAGGATTTTTAGGCCCACCATGGTTCCACTAGGCAAGAACCTTAGATAAGCCAATAAAATATCACCAAAAGAAGTAGGCATTGGTTTGAGGCTAGCAGTAAATAATATACTATAATTCGATTGGCTACAAGGAGATTACAGTAATCTAAAACTACCAATCACAGAGCACCATACCACTTAACATGATGCAGCAGCTTATTATTCATAGACTGCACAGACTAGATTTCACAAGATTGGCAAAAGGTGATTATTAGTAATTTAAGATGAACATGCAACTAGATGTATATGTACACATTATGTCTGATACTTTTGTGCAATTGTTATTGTGTATACGTGCATAGGAGGGGGCTAGGTGGATCCAGGGCCAGTATTGACAGCCAATATCTAACTCATACAATGAGACATTATGAGCATAATTGGTTATTGAGATTCATCACGTGACATTGGCTGGGTCTTTCTTTTTCTCTTGGCGGCAAGGGATTGGCGCTTCTCCCCCGTACCTACAATGCATCAAACCACACAGTCAGAACAACCATACAATTGCTAGCTTTAAAGTTTAACGAACTTATATATATATTAATTATAAGCTCATTATCCCCCTCTCCTTTCCCACTGTGACATGCCTTATCCACGTGTAGAATATATGAGAGTGCCATTTCATGTCAGGACTATATATAAAAACATATTGTGGGCAGCAGGCCGTGCAAACATTACGTCACACCCCGTCTCTATATCTTTCCCACTCATCCAAGAATGTCCCTCCCCCATCTTCCTAAAATAGTCATATCCCCATATCCTTTAGAACACATTCATAAAACCTATAGAAACCATGCAGACTTAGCATTGGGATTTGACCAAAGTGACCTCACCCTTATGCTCGGTTGCTATATTAGGCCCAGCATTGTCAGACACAGTCATCCAGGTTGGTGCATTAACTGATTGGCTGCCCTGTCCCTTTGTCAGTGTGATAGTGAGCTTGGGTGCATGTCTCTCGACCTGTAGTCTGCCCATCCTAGTATTAGCAACCTCCCCAAGATGGATACAGCTTTAAACCCATAGCCATTCAGTACAAGTTGTCATTGGTACTTGTTACACCAATAGCCAATAACTAACCTAGACCCCTTATGGTTAGTGCTTAGCATTGGCACATACTATATATGATATGGTGTGATTGACCTAGTTTCAGCAGACCAGTGCAGGAAAAGAGAGTTACTTGCCCGAATACAACCCATGATTTTACAAATAGTCAGCAGGGAGCCAATCAAAAACACACAAATATAGCCTATGTAGCAGCAGCACTCACTCACTACCTACTTGTCTAATCCTTCAACCTTTGGCATCCATATCTCTACCGTGGTATGCTGTGCTGCCACAGTCACCTGTCCTAGCCCTGTCACCGTCCTCTTGATGATCTCTGCTACTGTTACCGCCTTCCCTGTCTGTGGACCCACCCCTGATATGACCAGGGTCCTATGGGCCCCTCCCTGCACACAACTGGTTAGAAAGGTAGACTGGGGTCCCTCTAAGGGGTATGGTCGGCTAAGTCATAGTACTAGTGCTCCCTCTCTCCTCCATCCCTACTAAGAAAACCTCAGAGTCTTTAAACCACTCTAATACAATTACTCATATTTAAATAGTGAAACCATGTTATTGCAAGATATTGCTGGGGGGTGTGGGTTGGGTGGGTAGTGATAACATGACAATATAAATAGGACTGAATATATTGTAAGCGCCTGCCTTCCTTGCAATAACATAAAACTATATAGCTATTCACTCTCTGGTGTACTATCTTCACCACATAATATTATAGTGTGATAATATTCTATGACTGAACACCTGGAGCTAAGGGGTCGATACATCTGACTAGATGCTAAACGCTACTAGCTTTACTTTCAATTAAAATCTTACGAAATGACATAGTTGATATGAATATGTCTATAATGGAATGCAAAAATCGTAAAATCTGAATCTATAGATAGAGGTAGAGGAGGGAAAGATAAGAAAGCTAAATAGATAGAGCAGAACAGGTCTACTGCGTGTAGGATGTCCATGTGTCAATGAAAGGTATAAATAGACGTATATATATACGAGTATATACCAATGGGTGTGGGTGAGTATCATAAATGGGGAGACGGGGAAACAGGACTTGAAAGTGCTGTCCTGTATTTGTGGTCTGACGTGATCTAGAGTATATACTTGCGAGAGAGCCCTACCTCGAGATATCGTAGGCCATAGGCTACTAGGTTACGTATTTTCCCCTGCGAGGTAACCCTCAGGTCTCCCGGCCCCCTTTCACTAAGAGGAGGTTGGGTGTCTTTGACTAAGGCGTAGTTATCCATGACCAATTGGCGTGGCTACCTACCACTATAGGGTTGGCTAGGTGTGGTCTAGATATATAAAGATAAAGATAGGGCCGTCGCCTAGTAGATTACCTCTGATTGCTGCCTAACACTGCACTATATGCTACCTAAAATAACAGTGAATGTTACCTAATATGGCAGAATATGCTCTCTCATATGGCAGGGTATGGTACCTAATATGGTAAGTGTGGTCCTTTTTATAGTATGTATCTAGTATATATCTAATGTTTACTCCCCCTCCCCTGACATTTACGCAAGTCGGAGAGCCTTTAGACACGGGTAACCTTAAAAGGATAAAAAGGGAAGAGATGCTAAAATATTGCATGACATAATATAGTATGATATGATATTGCATGATAATATATATTATATTGCATTATTTAATGTATGCCATTATAATGTCACAGATGATCTACCATGATATTCCAGAATATAGTGTGGCTAGAGTATAATCTTACATGATGGGAAGTTGATAAAAAAAAATAACTGGCCGAGATGAAGGGGATAACAGGAGCCAGGCTTAACTATGATAGACGACGGTAAGCTCAACTGTAGCTGTATATATGTAATGGGCAGGGGCATTATGGGTATTACTATGCCTGCACACATTAGGAAATAGGGTGCGGGCTATGTCGCAGACGAGGAGACACCGGTTTAAATGCAGGAAGGGCAGGGGCAATTAATTTAAGTGTACGTTACGGGGTTGGGCAGAGGAATAAAAGGAAGGTGAATAAGGGAGTTAACTATTCCTTCCTGCCAGTAACGTCTTTATGAAGGTTGCTAACACAGTGGGTATACAGAGGGTGCCCCAGTGTGTCGGTTGGTGGTGTTGACCGTTTTGGCCAGCTCTGCCCTAGCTTTATCCAGTAAGACCAGTGTGGGTCTAGACACCAGTCTCTTTTCAGGCCATGCAGTAAGTGACTAAGGGACTCAGGGAAGAGGAGAATCCTGTACGATGCTTTATATTACTAATATTAAACGGTACTTGGGCCTGGCTGTCTGTGTCATAATCACAACATCGTAACCCTACTAACATTAAGGTGACCACTCTCTCCGTCTACAGCGTTGGCGGTTCCTAGGCCATAGCTGGGCCTTCCAAGATAGATTATTTACAGTGCTGATAGGATGCACTCTGCTACATAGCTCTAAGACTCTGGAACAGCATTGGGGTCCAGCCCGGTTTGGCGTAAGTTTTCCTACCTCTTTCCACTGGCCCATTTAAAGTGAAGTTGTATTAGGTTTCATACATTGTTCTGAAAAATGTGGTAAGGAAGAGAATGGTTTTGAAGGAAATAAGACGGAAAATGTAATAAGTATGCTATAGTGACTATAATATGAGTTGTGCGAAGATGGGAGGGGCTATTATTGTATTGGTTGAGCCATATTATGGGTGCTTGGTGCGGCCACTGTGCTAAGAGGGGGAGGTACAGGCTTATGCCTTGGTAGTGTCAGTGTTGGCTACAGCCCTTCAACTACTAGCTCTGGCTTGGGGTGGCCCCAGTGGTGCCTGGAAGTCGATTGCTGCTGGCCCGTAAGGACACCCCCTCTACCTCATATATCTAGTATTCCATCACTAGCCTATTGATTTCAATTACTCTCTTGCTTCTACTGTAATCTCACCACTGGTAGGTGAATAACATCTAGTACAATGGTGTGGGCCCCCATTTATAGTTTTTAATGGGATTTTAGAGTTGCAAACCTCAAATCCTTGACAACCCTCTGGTGTCTGTATAAAACTTACTATATCTAAGTCAACTGAATGCTACAGTTTTTTACTGTTTATCTCTTGCCTGCTCTCCCCCGAGTCTATTAACCAATGTTTCCTTCCTAGTTATGGCCTGGTATTGGGTGGACTAGTTAGTCTACACATGGAACTACCTTTATCTTCACGACAGATCTTCCTTACCCTTCTCAGTGCCTTGGTATGTACTTTCTCCTCTCCTTATACTAGGGGCCAACTGGTATTGCTAGTGTCTCTAGAGGAATGTGGTCTATGTACTACTATCACTTCGGGGTAGGGCTAAACAGCCATGTGTTGAAATAATAAGTTTCACTACGTGTAATATTGGCGATAGAACCACCTTCTATATGGCAGTGATTACATTGCACCATGTGATTATAAGTCTTGTCAAACCACAATCCTTGTTGTTATATCAGGGGGCTGTGTGGGCAGTAGTTTGTGATAGACTCTGTACAGGGATAGTATTATCATAAAACCAGTTAAGATATAGATTCAATGGCATATTCTTTTTGAACTATTTTTAAAGTAGGGTGTTGCGATGTATGTGAATTATGCTTGATTGTTAAAGAATTATGAGATGTTAATACTGTTTTTAGACGACCCTTTATGCTGTAATGCAAATAGCCTGAGTCTTTTACCTACCCTAATCGTACTGTCATCTTGACCATCAGATCACCCTGTCGGGTCATCCGGGCACTACCCTTGCTGGGGCGTGTGGTTTAGCTGCTGGTTGCATTTACCGCATACCTTTTCTTGGCTTGCAGAAATTGCGCCTCCCCTCCCTCCTTCTCAGGTTTATTAGGGCTGGAGGCCCTCCTGCATCAGGCCATAGGTTGAAAGGCCCGGTAGGTAGAGTGTTACATCATGGAAACCTCTAGTAGTTTATTTATATCTGAACATGTACCGTGTTGTAAGATCACTCCTGTGTATAGGTCTGCCAGTATGCATGCCTCAGGTGTAGAGAGCCACCATCCTGATATCTATATATATCTGGGCCTATCAGATTGTTCGGGGTGATCTAGGCCATGCCTCTCCCATGGTTGCCCTTCATCCAATGCCAGGAGCTCCTGTGATTGGTAAGTGCGGCTAGCCCGCAAACATGTTGGGCTGTGTGTGTTATGATTTAACCCTCCACATCATACACTTAGCATACCTATGCAGTGCTGTGTGTAGATGTTGTAGTATTGTAACGCATAATATAATTTCCTTTTAATGGCAGTAGGGAATTAAGTAAAAGCCCTGTCTTGACCAAGGGATGGAGGGGTACCTTCCGTTAGCAGAATACCAGGGACCACAGATATTCAGATTGGGAGTCATGATTGAAATAGAGGCAGATAGATTGCTTTCTAGTTTGGTCTTATAAATATGCTATTGGCCATGCCCATGTAGTTAGCTAGCCTCATATGCCATTGAGGAGATTTCTGAGTGTGGTGGACCCAATAGCTGCAGTTTGTATAATGTGTTAATTACCTTGGTCATCTGCCTTACACCCTATTACCAGGAGCCAATGGTCAAGTAGAAGGTACAGAGGAGACCATTCAACCTGATCCCGAGGCTGTGGCCACCCTAACGGCCCTCGGCTTTGCTGAGGATACTGTAGTGGCGGCACTGAAATATGCCAACAATAATGTGCAGCAAGCCAGCAACCTCCTTTTGGATAACTGAGTCCACAAAACTTAAGGCCTTTATTATAATATAGACGTTATAACTAGCTGTTTGTCAATGATCTGCGATCCATTTGTATATATACACATAGGTTAATGGCACTATTTTCTTTCTAAGGTGAAAGCATGAAAGTAAACTACCCCGACTGAGTGCATCTTGATTGCACAGCCTAATACAAATTCACCCACCAGGGTCAAGTTGTCTGACCAAGTGCCAATATAGACCTTTGACACCACTTACTAAGGTAGTTAGATTGATCTTAGAAGGATGTGGTCCGGTAGCTAGATGTAGTTTCTTTAAAGAGCTTGTAGCTTGAAGATAGATTGAGTATCTACTCCCCTTAACATGTATTTTAACCTGCTGACTTGTCCAATAGTATTTGCCTTCAGTAATCTATCTTAATCAAAATGCAAAATCACCGAGGCGCTTTTATCTCTTCTGGAGTACTATCTACACAACTCCGATTTCTCTCTATTGGGCCTTATCTGAGTTATACTGATATTCTGGTGATACCATGCACTGACGAGAAGGATTACTTAGTGTAAAGCTATAAAGAATCGTTAAGACCATTTTGTACTATGCGCCAAATTGAATGATGAATTGGGTCTACTGGCATATTGGACCATTTAGGGTCACATTATTTCTATACCAGGTTAAATATATACTGTCATGCTTGTTAGATTAAACTAGTCATGTGTATGAGAAGTAAAGCTGGTTTACTGTTGATTTAAGTTTATGTAAAAAGAAACTAGGCCATATTCTTATCCAGAGATAGTGGTAGGACTGGTTGTGAGGTGAGAAGGTCCACCATTATAAATAGTTTGTGGTGGAGACAAAACTTATTTGTATTAGCTGAAGATATTATTGCATTGTTGAACGTAGGTTTGTAACAGTATTCACCTCATTGTTGACGTCAGTATACTTAAAATGTAAATATGCTTTACCTTGTGCAAAACTACCTCCCATGATCATAGCCACTCTTAAACTCCTAGTTTAACAATATATATATATATATCCTTCACTAAATTTGCCCTAATATCAGCTGTACACTCAAGTGACAATCATAGAATACTCTGCTGCATAGTCAATCCATATAATCTTGCATGAGATTATTGTTCAGCACTATAGATAACTGTTGTGGATCAAGGAGATTCATATATATTATATATATTAAAAATACTAACTCATTGTTGCCAATACAATGTAATCGTTTGTGTTTACATAACACAAGTAAACTTTTCTTCTTGGCCAACAGACCCACTTTGCCAAATATGAATAACTCATAGTCATCTATATAATCTATACTTTAAATTGGCCCCGTGTACTCAACATTAATTATCACTTATACCATGGTACAATGCCAATATATAACTGCCAGAAACATTCTTGCCGTAACTTTGTTTACTTAATGACCAATTCCCACTGTCTTGGCCTCATGCATGGCACTACAATACACTTACCATATGTACTTATATTTCTTTAAATATATCAAATCTGATGGTTATACTGTCGGCCTCTGTCTCTGGGTTCACCGATATATGGTAATTATGAAGACTGTTGCTGAATACTAAGGGATCAGTCTCCAAAAATCTAAAATATCTCAAGAAGTCTAGCCTTAGGTTGGTGTCCTCAGAGCTTACACTGAAACTCCATTCATGCTGTCTTATGTCCTCTGACCAATTCTTTGAAGTTCTAGAATTGACGGTTTTTAACTAAGAGTACCCAGCCATACTAAAGTCATGATCTTAACGTGCAAATGTTTTTATTGATATTTCAACTAGATAATATAACAAGCCAGTCGGTACTTCATGTCTGTAACTTAGTTATATACTTCAGGGAAGAGCTAACATTGGTCAGACCTGTCTGTCTTGCTAATTGCCCATTCATCACTTATATAGGAACATGTATAGTCTTAGCTTAACTGTCCCATACAAACAGAGATTTTGTAGTAAACTTCCTAATTGAAAATTAGCTTCTAAAACCAAGCGAATTCTTCATCTAACCACAATCATCAAACGTAAGGTTATCTCTTAATCACTGTAACATACTATAGGCCAGGTTAATCCCACAAACTACTGAAGGCAGTAATCTACTCAGATTAAAATGTATAAAGCATGATTCAGGAACTACTGTAAAATAATTCTGAACTACAATTACTTAAAGAAATTATAATTGCTGCGATGTATGTACCTCCCAATTTATCGCGTTAATAAAAGTAGGCAAATTCTTATTGATGCATAATCTAGACCCATATTGAGAGGTAAGCTACTGTGTAACTCCATTACACCTAAGCACAACTGAGGTCACCAAGAAGATTTGAATACTTAATAATTAAACCATCACTTAACAAAATATATATATGAAAGGATCCCCGTGTTCTGCGAGGCGATAACCTTGGTACACCATTTGTCTGTCGAGATGTAGCCACCTTGTTGTGGTAGCCACAGTTATCATTAAACCAGTGTTACATCACCTGAGGTCATACCATGCCAAAAGAACAGACGTAGTTTAAGATGACTTGGCCACGATAAAATAGGTACATCGTCATTCATTACTATAATTTCCTCAATATTATTACTCCTTTGTTTTATTCATTCACCATGCTCTCTTGGACATATATCCTATCCATACTCTCTAGCCCCTCCCTTATCCTTCTACACAGTATGTCCCATACCCCTTTGGGCCTATTCCTCAGTCACAGGGCCCACCTGCATTTATTCCTAGTGCCCTTTCTGATAGCTTTTCTGTAACTTCCTCATCCAATCTGAAACATCTGCATTAGACACACCCACCACCTTTGCAAAGGAGACAATGAGATCAGTGAGTACTGGGGTGATAACTAACCGCCCACTAACATTCAGACCGTGGATCCACCCAAGGGTAGTCCCCATACTCAGGCCCTTGGCAGCATGCACTACCCCACAGCATGCCTTGCTACTCAACTGGCCGCTATTATCTTCATATTCCCCTGATACGAGTTTCTTGAGTATAGTAGTCGTCACCTTCCTGTGTTTTGCAATCCAGGATTCTTGAACGAAGCAAGCACACATCTGGGGTAGGAGCACCGGTTAAGGCCTTATAGTAAGCACCCATATGCTTACATAGATGCTAAGGAGGGTGACCTCTAACCAACAATCATTCACCATATCACAGCCCTCCTTACCTCAGTGATCTCTTCAGAGTTTCCCTTATCTAACAGCCAATAAAATCCATCCACAGATCCTGCAGACCCTAAGGCGGCAGCCATGTGACATCTAAACACAGGGGTAGGCTCACATCCTCTCTCCTGTATAGCTTGGTACAGCCACAGCACTCGGCCCTGTCGCCGCCGATGTTGTCGATAGGCATCCACCAAAGCAGTGTAGGTATCTATAGTGGGTACTTGGAGAGAGTGGGTTAGGCTTATTTTCCGCACTGAGGTAGGTAAAATGGTACATAAACAGTAAATTACTAGGGGATAGGTACAACCTGCATCACATTGGCTCGTTGCCTGATTAAGCAAAACAGTTACAAAACTATAGACTGAAAGGCAGGATAAAATAAGAGTGCCGATGATTGTCTGGAGGCCACGAGTCTTTATACACTTGAACACAATACATTGAGACATCAGAGTGAATAACTAATAATGTTGTTTCACTATTCTAGGATAGCAACCAACTTAAGCCAGAAGGCAAAGAATATAAAACTATATACCATTGAGGTTTGACAAGTCCGTTTACTATGAATATAAATCCATAAGGGCCAATTAACCACTACACTGCACGATAAACTATCTGTCTGTGCATTACTGCCTTCTAGTTGATTGGTTTGTAATAAGGTGTGTGCACTGTATATAGTGACAGCTCATCCCGCACAAAGCCTTATCCATGTTTTAGATATTAGCTATAAAGATAGATGGCTCTACCCGCATACTTACACCTTACTCAGGGCTATACAGGCCTATATATCTGGATTAAGGGGGCGGGCTCATAACAGAGGGGAATAAAGATAGTGTTAGTTGTACCGACGAGACACACAGGAGGTGACCTACTAGGTATCGGTAGGTCTGTGGCCTGCATGGCCCCAGTAAAGGGCAGCCCCATAGCTCTCATTACTAAGCCCTCTGCCCTGTGTATATCCCCTATCTTCCCCTCTAGAGCTACCCACTGCCACAGAAGCACAGCATCGGCTTTCACCAGTACCTATGGGTGGCTGGTCAGTGCCCTTACCCGTGAATAGAGCCGATCCCCTACGGCTTGTCATCAAGACTAGAAATAGCCTGTCTGCAGGCTGTGCAACCCCCCCGTCCTTCCTCCTACCCCATCCGACATACCCACCCTTGCTATGCAACTACCATATACGTATTCAACCATATGCTCTAATAGTTAACCTATGTCGCTTGCACATATAAGCTAGTGTCAGCAAGGTTACACCCAGGCCACCCGGACCTATCTATCAGGCCACCTACCCACCTGCATCCTGCGGGCCAAAGCCAGGGCGGTCTGTGCCTTATCCTGGTCACCCAGCCAACGCAACACCTTAATACATAAAGGAAGAGGAGGGGTAAGATTTAAGCTGAGCATGGTGCTGACCAGCATGGCGAGGGCAGGGTGGTCGTAGTGGTTCTTATAGTTGTGTAATACATGGTGGGCCCATCGCTGGGGGCCCGCCATGCTGGGGGCCCAGATTAGTAAGTACTGTGATAGAAGATGAGGGTCTTGATTCTGAATGAGAGCAGTGCGTAGGTTTAGGTGCATGGTGGGAGACAGGGCCAATCCTGCTGAGTGCATCTCTGTAGTTACCTGCACGGCCATTAGATTAGGGCCACATGCAAATAAGCCAAAAAACCAGGGAGTAGAGTATAAATTGTGATTGGCCACACTTGTGTTGCAGATGAAGAGAGTGAGACATAATATATCTTCTAGATTCCTGCCACTTATCTAGTCCTCAGGCTGGTCCATCTACCTCCTATGGCCAATAGCTTTTCTTGTAAGTAATAATAGCCACTAACATGATGATAATGCCTTTTACCGCTTCCCAGCACACCGCCATCCCACCCAGAGTAAAATTTATAAATTTAGGACTAGTATGTGACAAAGGCCCAATGTACAAATACCCTCATATGTGCAATCTGTTTAATAAGTTAATTCGGCACATAAAGCAATGATAGTATATGTTATATGTTATATGGTGTAGGTTATATACTATATGTTAGATGTCATATGCTATATCCAGGCAATATATATATATCATATTAGCACAGTCTGTGTAGGTGGTGTTAACAGACTACTTGCCTCACTGTAAAATGAACTATCTTATAACGGATTCCAATCGAGATAATATAGCAATGTAGAACACAACACAGTGATTTCTTAACTAAAACCATTTGGGTGCAGCCCATATATACCCACCCCTAAGGTACAAACTATGAGGGGTTAGAGATAGAACACAGAAAGGTGAATCATAGTGGTGCAGACTATAGGTAGATGTAGAGACAGTGGGATAACTAGGGGGGATGCATACACTAAGGGCCCAGGACAGTACTCCACACTTTAGCAGTAAATCCACCTGGGCATGTTGTATCGAAGCCCTATTCCCTCCTTGCCTTCCCTTTATCCTCTCTAGTCCTGCCATAGCTATCCGTTCTCGCAGTTTGATTGGTACCTGTATCACCCATATTTAGCGACAAACCAGGAGGAGCAGATGGCTAGAAAGCAAAGAATAGTAGGAGATATAGGGATAAATAAGCTGTGCATGGGTCAGTATAGATTAAGGTACATGTAGGACTATGAAGGGTGAAGAGGTGTGGTCTATGGCAAAGAGCACTAATATTTAAATAAAGTATGTTATATCTGGAGAGCTGGGAATTACTATTGATAAACCATAAATAATAAGAACTAGTAGGGGCACGCAATAGTAAAGAATGAGATATAGATGGTTATATGTGCATGTAATAGTGTGTATAATTATATGGATATATAAGAACATGTATATATGTATAATATATATACCTCTGAATTACTGCAGCATTTAACCAAAAAACACAAGATTTCATGCTGGGCCTCCTGTGAGGAGGTGGCCAAAGAGGCTAAGGCAGTTTCCAAGGATTTAATCATATTGTCTTTCTTACTAGTATTCTGTTGATGCTCTGCAGCTCCAGAGCCGCTTTGTGACACCCTACTACTTATCTTCCTACAAATTATGTTCAAATTCTGTAATTCTCCCAATATTGGCTTTACAGGGTGCCTCCTCCATATTTGGGGGACAGGGAGTGGTAAGAAGGTAGGTGAAGGATATATAGGAAAAGGAACAGAGAACATAAACTCCTGTTGGCGTGGGGACACTCTGCGAACCCCTCGATGTATAGCCTTTTGCAGCATGGCCACCCGGTCTATGTTAAGTACACTGGGTCCTGGGCCCCATGCCATCCAGTTTCTAACCACATATTAAGGCCTAATAAGAGTATTATCTTAATTAATGTTTTGTCTACAGTAGTATGTGGTGCGTCTAGGCCATGCCATGTAATCTGACTGTACATGTATCAATATTCCATTGGGTTGAGATCATATGACTCTAGCCAGTAATTAGTCTTATTAAAAATAACTCGGATCGCCCCAAGAGATTAATTTGTTTTATTGGCTAATTATATCACTTACCTGTTTTCATTGGTGCGATACGACTTATTATAAGATCACATATTTAATTACATTCCATTATATACAAGATTCTAACCGTAATAGGATTCATAGTTATATCTTCAGCTCCTAAGCATCCTGGCTACATTATCATTAATCAACAGATGAATCCCTTCAAATCAGAATAAAGATCTATTTATCAATATTTATTATTAATGATATATAATTAATATTATTGTTGTATAGTTAGTATACTAGTGTATAATTAATATCATTAATATGCAATTAATCTGCTACCAACCCCATAATAAGTCCAAAGGCTGCAGTAATGTCAGTACTATTATCTAATCTTATAAAGATCAGCCCTTCAGACACGATCCCACTTTACTTCCAGAAACTTGTATAATATTTGGATACTTGGTTGCATAGTAATGCTGCCCAGTGCTGATGGGCTGTCCTAATTGGGTTACAATGCCACACCACTGTGGCCTCCTGGCACTGGTCAGACTGCGGTATAGACATATACAAAATGCATGTCACTACATCACAGAATAAGACAATAATAATATGCAAGCCCAGGCTATATCCTAAAATATCACACTATCCGCTTAGTGTCCCGGTAAGCTGCAGTAGATCGCCTCATTATAGGTCGGAATAACAGATAGAGGATACCCATCATAGGTCCTACCCAGAACATCCATCCAATCACAGCCCTGAATAGGGCTACCTGGAATGTGCCAATCGTTTTAAAAAAATCGGACTTGAGGCCACGAAGAAGTTCTGCATTATGAAAGGCGGTAGATTAGCCCAGTGCAGTGACAAGAACTGCTACTCATACAGTCACATATCGTTTATCCTAACTCGCCGCTGGACGTTTAAGCTAGTTCTGTTATCTCTCTTTCTCTACATATTTATCCATGTATCTCTTTCTCTGTTAATTTTACATGCCAGGGTAGGCCCAGTTATAATATTTCCCATTTAATATCCATCAGTTTGACTTTCCCGTTCACCTTATTGGTCTCTTATCATGTACTCTACACTTCCGTATCTGTTTTTCGGCTGACTGGAAACCCCCTGTTGCCCGTGACAGAATATAGAGATGCTACACACAAAGAACGCCTGTATATCTAATAGGCTGGTGTGAACTCCTACATACATGGTGGATAATGGATAATACCTGAGGGGACCAAGCAGCAGCTATAATTATATAAAAGAGTTATTGATAATGTAAATATGTGTAGTTGCCCATTCACTCCATGAATTATAGAGAAGAAACATACCTGGAATTGAGAAATGCAATACCTCCTGGGATTGCAGAAAGAAACCCCCCAATCTCACAAAGAGGGGAATACACATGACCTCTACGGGCGTTAGGACTAGGTTGAGGACTGCAAGCAGATAAATATTAGTCTACCTACTGTAGGTGGGAATGGATGGCTAAGTATAGGGGATAAGATGAAAGCAAATTAGGTAAAAAGGGAAAGAAAGAAATATGGTATTATAAGTAGTAATAATAAACGATGTGTGCATAGTAATAAAGTATATGTATGTATATGTGTGTGTATTCCTATTCATAGGTCCTGTGGTTGCTTATATATATGCAAGACTAGGTGATAGTAAAGGTGTATGTAGGAAAGAAACAAAGAAACTGTGAAGCAGAGAAAGTAAAATTGAGATAGATAGAAAAGACAAGATATAATAAGAAATTAGAATGAAAGAGAAACCTCTTGGAAAGAAATGCTAAAATAAATATTGAACAAGCTATAGATATGTAAGGAGTTAATAGCAGAAAAAACTTGGCTGTGTAGATGTCTTTGTGTAAAGGACAGTCTAAAGGGACGGAAAGAAAAGGAAAAACAAAAACAAGCACATGTGTATGTAAACAAACAATAAAGGAATCAAAATAGATAAAGTGACAAAGGATAAGTAGAATAGCGGGTGAGGTACGCAGGGATAAGAGGGAAAAAATGATAGTGCGAGAACAAAATCGAGATAGAGAAATACACAAATAGAAAGCAGATAAAAAAAAGAAAGACAAAGAAACATATAGAACGTGGGGATTGGAGGCCTCTAATGCCTTCCCTCGCCCGATACCAACAAAAATAAATATGATACATGCCTTGTGGAATGACTGGGTTCACCTTGAGTGCTACTGTTACAAGCCCACACACAATCATAGTGGTGCCAGGTACAGGGAACTGGAGATAAACAAGGGAGTGTTATTGGGGCTAATAATTATATTTTGCAATTTAACTAAGGTCACACCTACGTACCAATCCACAAGCTATGCCCACGGCAAATGATAGAGCCAGCTTGTCAGAGGTGATGCCTGAGCTCATTTGAGCTTTAATAGGGTCCACAATCCTAGCCTTTAACGAGCGCCTTAACCACTCCATACTGTAGGTGTGGTAGGAACAAGCCTTGAGGTTGAAGTTTTTTTAGTAAACCCGTATAATAAATGAGAGGGGATAGAGCAGACCAAGAAACCAAAAAGGAATAAGCTTAAGCCACTATGTTTTTATCTCCCAAGAAAAGTCAATCAATATTCATGTTAAATTTAACTGCAGTGGCGCAACCAGGTATGTCGTTAGGGTAAAAGGAAGAAGGATATTGCATGATTTGCATTGCTTGGGTATGAAATTACCAATATGTACATACATAAAGATGTAAATCTGGGCCAATTGAGTCGGGTAGGCTTGTTAAAATAGTTGGTTCGTAATAATTCCCTTACTAGCTTGGGGCTCTTCTTGGTGTAGCTACATAGACTAGATGTTATTATACATCGTCAGTCATTATATATGCAGCCACAATAATAAACTCACAATTTGGTCTGAATTAAAAGGCAAATAATACCTCTACTATTAAGGCTTGCTGTAGTTTCAATATACTATTAACCATAACTATGTAGCTGGCATGTTCGGGTCGGGTCGGCTTGGTAAAATAGTTGGTCCACAAGAATTCCCTTACTACTTGGCCTAGCTACGTAGACAAGATCTAAGATCCCATTATACATAGTAAACCATAAGGTCTACTGGCATGTTTCACACCGTCTCACCAGGGGTGGAAAAAATGGGATAGATTACCACGGTATTAAGGGTGGATTATTTGTATTCCTTTGGTTGTGATTTGTACTGGGATGAGTTATGGGACACAAATGACCTTCAGTCCTTGCCTTTTCCAGACAATTTATTTCAGACTCCGTATGATCGGTCTTATAATAGGTAATAGTATTTCTTATAAAATAGCCGGCAATGTGCGAATAGCTTAAATATGTATATGCCAATAAAGCACATATCATGAACATACATACCAGCCCTACACGGTTTTAGTTAATATTATATTATTTAGATTACAATAAGCCTTTAATGGTAGGGGTCTTATTTGCTTTCGAATTCAGACCCACTTGTGATTTTATTATTACTGGCTGAATATTATAACTAGTAGTGTATTTCTCGCATTGCATACAATATATTTATTTATCCGTCAAAAAACTCGAGTTCCAGTCTCTTTAGCTTTAGGGTGCGAATTAAGCAACAGACATCAGACAATACAGCTAGCACCATAACGTTATCTTAGCGCTGGACCATCATACCATAGCAGGACCAGCCAGCCTTTCAGACGTAACTAATAATAACTAGAACAACTCCCGGGGCTTACCACCATAAATCAGCAGAGGCTCCACTCTTGCTTGGAGAGTAACTTCCTCCATAATTACCGCCATAGCCAGGAGGGCCGCCAGCGGGGCGGTCACCACCACTGCTGGGACCACGTCCACCCCAATTTCCATTTCCAGATCCAGATGAGAATCCAGATCCTCCACCACCACCACCCTCTTTGCGGAAGTCCTTGTTGGCCCAGCGGCCACTAGAGCCTCCCTTGCCACCTCGTCCCTTACTGCTAGACATACCACCGAATGATCCGGCCATTTGCTCTAGCCAGTGGGGGACCTCCTGATGAGCATCAGCCAAGACGTTCATTAGGTCACGGGCAAGGTTGCGGTTCTTGTCTGTAATGAAAGATGTAGCAATACCTAGGTTACCCACACGGCCAGTACGACCAATACGATGAACATACTCATCAATATCAGTGGGCATGTCAAAGTTAATGACGTGCTTCACGTTGGGGATATCTAAACCACGAGCGGCGACAGCAGTGGCGACCAGAATGGGTCGTACACTAGTACGGAACCTGGTAGGAACAACACATGTGAGCACCAACCTCTACTAAGAGCAAATAAGCCAGAATATACATACATATACCATCCTTAACCAAAATCACACACACTACTACTATCATCCACCCTTCTGGAAACAAAGAAAGTCACATAATAGAGAACAAGAGAAACCGATAAAGCACTTACGCCTTAAGGGCATCCTCGCGTTCTCTCTGAGTGCGATCACCGTGGATGGAGGTGGCGGGGTATTCTTGTTGACACAAGAAGTGTTCTAGCGAGTCAGCCCCGCGCTTGGTCTCAACAAACACTAGGGTCAGGCCAGGGTCCATGGCATTGAGCATGTCCAAAAGGGTGGACCGCTTGTCATTTTCTGACACCAATAACACATGCTGTGTGATGTTCTCAGAAGTGGAGCCGACACGACCTACAACCAAGTAAATGTAATCGTTGAGGAAATCGCGGGCTAGCATCTGAATCTCTTTGGGGAAGGTGGCACTGTACATCAGGGTCTGGCGGGTGCTCTTTTCAGGCATGTTCTCCTTCTCAACAATACGACGGATCTGAGGCTCAAAACCCATATCCAACATACGATCGGCCTCATCAAGCACCAAAAAGCGGCAGTTGTCCAGACCAACACGACCACGTTCAATCACATCAACCAGGCGACCTGGGGTAGCCACTAGGAGGTGGCAGCCCTTCTCAAGATCACGGATCTGTGAGTAGATGTCGGCACCACCATACACCACGCAGGTGCGCATCTGGGTACGGTAGGAGAACTATAACAAAAAACCAAGATGTTAGTCATTGCTTACAAAACAAAATGGAATAAGTACATATAAGGAAACCCCTTAGTCTCTCTACCTTCCCCCTTCTACACGTTACAGACATTACACACCTTACGACTCTCTTCATAGATCTGAGAGGCCAGCTCACGAGTAGGTGACAAGACGAGAGCATTGGGATATTGCTTGCGCCTACCGCCATAAGACACAGGGGGAGGTGCAGAGGGACCAGCTTTGTAGATGTTGCTCAAGGTGGGAACCAAAAAAGCAGCGGTCTTTCCTGATCCAGTTTGGGCACAGGCCATAAGATCACGACCACCAGACACAATAGGGATAGACCACTTCTGGACAGGAGTAGGCTTGGTGTAGCGGGCCATCAACACGTTCTGAAGCACTACTTCGGCCAAGTTACCTTCCTCAAACTGTACAAGGAGCATGTATACATATCATTACTATGTCTGTAGGGCATCATCTAGGTGCCCGGCTATCTCTATCCCATACACTAATAATGAATGAGAGGGAACATAATCATCACATACATGCGCCCTATGCACAAGCAGGCAAGTAGGCTTTACATTAACATGGTTAAAGACAGGCCACGTACGGTGTCTACCCCCTGGGGAGAGTTGTTGCCAGACACTTCAACGGGAATATCCTCGTACTTGTCGAAATTGATACCTGTGTTAGCTGTTCCAAACAGCTCCAACTCTACGCGAGAATCGCTGGGAGCAACATAGAACCAGTCCTTCTTTCCTCCTCCACTACGGCGATCACCTATAAATAACCCACCCTTTCGGTTAGTACAGTACCAAGTCACTTCATGGCGCTAAGATAGCCATGACAAGCAGAAACCATTCTACCAATCGCTAAACGTGTGATGAGATTTTCAAAAGCTACTATTGGTCATTAACACAACAATCCACCAATCAAATTACAGCGGACACTCTCATATCATTGACCTCCAATCTAATCATATAAATTTTATAAAGGAGACTATCCTCACTCCACCTTCCCTCTACTCCCTGCTAGTCCTAATATAGTGTACACAAAAGCCCTGTCGTAATGCCTCTAATCAGCTGCAGTACGACCCAGCCTCTATCTCGTTAAATACTAATACAAATTAAAAACATTTCATATCTCCGTCAAATATACCACCCATTACCCCACACTCATCTCAGTATTTCATTAACCTATACATCTAAAAGACAAGACATGAAAAGATATAGTAGTTTACACTCAGAGGCAAATAAAGGAGAGGAAAATAGCTAGCTACATGCAGTCACAACCCCACAAACAACTACACACCATAGCCAGAGCTACGATTATCTGTCTTCCATCCTCCGGAGCTGCCTCGGTCAGGACGATCACCATGATCCCTGGTGGTCCAGAACTCCGAGGTAGCACGAGGGGCGTGATCTATATTACTAGGTGGCCCACGGGGGGGAGGAGCAGAGCTAGGCTCAGCCGCAACCTGTCCACGCATATGAGGAGGGACATATTTGGCTATAGGACACCACACAGCACTAGTCAGTCCCAGTCAATAACGTTCAAATAGTGCTCAATGGTAGGACATAGTACATAAAATACTTAATAAATGTTTGGAACCTACTGCATATCCTTACTGCAAGTATATACATACATACGTGTGTGTGTGTGTATGTGCCGTAGATAATCACCTAATAATTCAATGAAATTACTAACACCATACAATTAGAATCACTCCTGTAACAACAGTCGTGCACCCTTTTTCCAAAGCATGCTATGACCCATATTTTACAATAATACACACACTTTCACCTACATTTGCCTTTGACGGCTCCCCCCTGGTGATTGGCGTTTAAATCCAAACCAGCAACCTGTCAGACAGAGGATGTCAGTCAGCATGTCATCACCACCACCACCACGCGAGAATATGAGGTACTCAACTAGGTGTGAGGATGCTAGACTTGTACACTTTACTTTGATGTTGCCTAAATTATTATACCAAAGGTGAAAATACTCGAAGGCGAAAATACTATTCTAACTGCATAATCAACGCATGGTCCTCTTCTAAACCTTTTTCACCTTAGAAAACAACATGAAAAACATACCTCTACTTAAAGCTACAGATTGTGTACATAGCCCTTTTCAGACCCTATACCAGTATTGTTTAAATAAGTAATTAACTCGATAAAATAGAAACATAGAGCATACTAATGAAGAGAACACAAAGTGCGTCAAGAATAAGACTGAAACACCCTAGGTGTCCTCTACAAATTAAATTATATGAAGTGAAAAGGTACAATGTATATAGACAATAAGCAGAGGGACGCCCTGAATAGAGACATGATTCCACGTGGGTAGAGTATGGCTACCAGAAGACTTTGATTAAGCCAGACATAACCTCTACAGTTACAAACAGGGTGCTGATACTGGTGTATAGAGCATGCCCACGTGTACATTCAACAACATGGGTATAATTCCTTCGGGAAAAAAAAATAAAATACAGTGCAAAACACACCTGCTGGCTCAGATCTAACTCATTAGAAACTCCATGGCTCATAACTGAAGCTTGTACTTTAACCAAATTCAAACCAGTTAAAATTACACTACCAACACTAAAACTACCCCACGGGCTAACACAACAGGCAAGGTGAACACCTGCGGGCCATGCATGGCTTCATCGCCAAGCCACATTCCAATCTCAGATGGTAGGTGAGGCGGGTCGACCCGAATCTATTGGACTTGGAAAATATTGACTCAATTCCCATGAATGAGCAACCTGCCAATTATCCACCTTTTAGTTAATATAAAGATATGTAGTTATGTAGTCGCCCATATGTCTTCATATATTCAAGAAAAAATACAAAACAATTTAAAATTTATGTTATATATATATATATTAATATATGGTTTTTTATAATTTAATATATTTATTTTTTCACTATATAGAATATACAACCCAGCTCAAGTCAACTCACGTAAGGCCTAATCCTACGACCATTGTAAATTTGATTAGACTACCCAACAACCAATCCAAACACTCGGGTCTCTTAGTTCAACTTGCATAATACAACCCGAGAGCGTTCCGAATCCAATAGTTTATGTAATAAAGTACGCCTACCGGACTGGCGCTTATATTAGTCACACTACCTCTTGATGACCATATGCATCATGTATTATAGAATATACTATAGTACGTTATATTATGTTGTTATTGTGATAAGATGTTGAATTGTGTTATGTTGTGTTAATATGACATAATATTCTCTATTCTATTATAGATATTTTAATAGTAACTATGGTTTTGGCAGTTAAGCAAGATATTGGTTTACTTTTTGTTTGATTTTTTAAGAGAAGTTCCGGTTGACTGTTCTGTCTCGAAACGTTACTGATAGCCATAATAAATAAGTATTTGTAAAAGTTCAAATAATCAATTGGGGCCAAAGAAACATTGCTGATTTTTTTTCATTAGATATGGAACACCTTAGTATGAAATATATATTTCACAATAAACTAAGCAGTAGCTCTACACTGGTTTATTAAAAATAAACCATCTTTTTATGCTTCCAATTTAAAAAGGAATCTTTTTTAAGACCATATATAAAATTGCCTTTTAAAACAAAGATTGACTTGCAAAGTTTTTTTAGTACAGTATTACAAAAATTTATGAATAGTTTAAACGTATATGTAATGATATTGGATTACGCTACTGCGTATAGGAAATATTTTCATTATCTTAATGTGTATGATGTGAACCATTGCTTTATTTGCAGCGTTAAGATCTTAGCCAGAGGTAGCAATGTGTGACTAATCTTATAACTTAATAGAAATGTGACGAACCTAAATCATAAAAAACCTAATGCTTTGTGACAGGGTAACCTCAGTCGAGTGAGAGCTGTTTGTTTTTGTTCATAGGAGGGGCAGCTGTTTCAAATGGTTGCATTAACTTTGAAACTTAACTAAATATTTGATGACGCAAGCTAAGCTTGTACAAACTGTAATCATAGTTTTCAATTGTAGCTACTTTTAAGTTAGTTTTCTAGCAGGGCACTCACTGTTCAAAACACAGCTTGCTCCTTTTAGAAGCTTTGCCAAAAATAACTCTTACTGCTCAATAATATTAAGGACTGACCTCTATATTATGTGATTCAGACAACGTGAGCCGGTGAACAGAAACTAATCTAAAAGTTTACAAAAAACACAAAAACGCTTGTCACATACTGTACAGGAAAACAGAAGAATATCATTAAGATGTTATGAAATATTGTTGGAGTGACCCCAAATTTAATTTCAAATTGTGTTGAGAATAATTAGAGACAGGTTTGTTCCTGTGACCTCTGTCTAATAATAATTGAGGGAATACTGAATTTATGGGGTTCTTTCGGGAGGCTTACCGAAACTTGTTTATTCAGTATTAGTTAGAATATTTTTTAGAAAACTAGGCTGATCTCTGGAAGTCACTGCGTTGTGATGGCGTCTGAGCCAGGAAATCGGAGGTGGTGTAATCCGATTTGGGAATCAACAGCCGCATCTGCAAGAGTAATATATCATCTCCCCAGGAAAGTACCTAGCAGAGGGGGGTCATGGCTGGTAGTGTTGCCCCTGGTAGTGCCTCCCAGTCGATCATTTGCTGCTAATCGTATGTCGTGGTTTCTCCGTGCTTACTACTAGCACAGTTAGTAGTATCTTTACATACCTACCAGGGCATCCTAGTTAAACATTGTGTGATAATCAGTTAACAGGTCTAGAGTAACTATCACTAAAACTTGAATATAGTTGGCTATGATAGAAAATTCGGTATAGTTAATCGAGTGCTAAGTTTGACACGCTATGTGATAGTAACTTATAACATTGGTTTTGCAGTAATGTAATAATGCAATACTACTCTCTTTAAGATTATATGTATACAGTAATATTATGTAGTAGTATACGATATAATGGTATATGTTTACCTATGCGAAGTCTACGACGGGAATCTTGAAATTTGCCCACCAGAGAGATGTTTCCGGCTATCTTTTGATTAGTGTGATATCGCAATGTACGATGGTCATTGGTTCAGATCTTTTTGCATATCAGTAATATAGAGTATGCATAACCAAATACCAACTGCACACAAATTGGCGTTCTTAACCACATTTTAAACTTTTCATATCAACTGAATTTTGCAATTGCTACATCAGATAATTAATTTTTGTGCATATATGAAACACATTGTTCAGGTAATTGCCGTTCAGTCATGAAGATGATGACTCCAGATCTTTAGAAAAAGATAGCAAAAGTTAGGGATGGTATTACCCACACATAATATGATACATAAGAAATCGACTTGGACTAACCTCGCGTCCCTTGAAGGAAAACAGTATTTCTGAATGGCTCCACTCACGGTTAGATACGGTAGTGATCGAACGCACCCGTGAAAAAGCTGGATTTTGTTGTTTCGTGTACTTCTTATTTGTAACGATGTGCTAAAATAATAAACGTATTTCCTGTATGTCAAAAAGAAATAATAATTAATAAAGCCATTAATGTAAAACAGTTTCAGAGACCTGATCACTTTTTGTGGTTTTTTACTGGATTATACTTGACGCTTTGTCAAAATAAACATGCATAATCACATTATTGGGATATATAAAGAGTTGGCCCAATCAAGAAGGACTGTTAATGAAATATCAAAAATATTTAGATCTTGAGTCAGAATGTCTTTGGCGAACTATCACAAAATAACGAAACTCCTATCCAAACCCAATCACAGAGACCACTATTAAGGGGAAAAAATATATATGATGCAGAAATTAAACAATTTGAATCAATCATGAATGCAGGAGAAGAACCCAGAAGACTATGGATTTTGTTACGTAGGATGTTGGTCATTTTGTATTAGTTTATCTTGTGTTGATTTGACATAAACATTATTTGGTTTATCCTTAGGCTTATACTAGACCGTATGGGTCTGTATTAAATGAATATATAGTTCACAGGATATTTTTGTACTGAAAAGCACAGTAGGCTTAATACCGAATACTGACTAAGTATTTTGAAAGCCGTGTGTAAAGGTATTATACTTAAGGTATTCATTCTAAAAGTCAACTAAACGTTACCTCAAAAAATTTCTTTTTTTGGGTGGCCCAAACTCCAGACAAATTATAAATTAATTTATCATTCAAAAACGTAAAAGGTGTTAAAAGCGCTTTTTTCAATCGATCAAAATTGTCCGACGCAATCACTAGAGATTGATAATGACCATTGGCTGCTATGCTTTTACGCATATTGTTAGGCCAACCAGCTGAATCTCGGATATTAAAATTAAGCAATGAGAAAACAAACTCTCATTTGACATACTCATTATAAATAACGTAATATTATTATACGATTGGTAAATTAAGCAAGATAAACCTAAATCTGTTGAAGCCAAATCGATGCATTATTGCCGGTTGTGCTTGAGCAGATTTTTACTTATTGAAGATCGGAAATATAATTGGACTAAAAAAGATATATGCAATATCAATAGGACACAGTATGTATATTACAAACGGGTTATTATGTAATATAAGTAATTTAGGGTTGCTTTCTAAACCAGAACAACTAGAATCTTAGTGAGGGTATGTAGAGGAGTCACTGTCCTACACTATATATAGCAAAGTGTAGAAGAAAATACCCTTACGGCTAGTTAAAGTTGCTTATTGTTTTTTAAAGTTCTTTTGTTATACTTGTTTACGCCTATTTTGAGCTGCTGGCTGTTACTGAGGGAAGTTATTAGGCACCTTTGTGACATGTCATTATTGGTGGGAAGTGGAAGTGATTTTTTTTAAAAACCACCAATTCAAATATTACGTTTACTTTTACACCTATTTTTAGCATACATATAGCGTGCATTGACTTCATCTTGGCCCTCTCAAAGCTGTCACGGCTATTCTGCAAATATGGCGTCCCCAGACTACTCCTACATTTTCAAGTACATAATCATCGGTGATATGAGCGTGGGCAAGTCTTGTGTCCTTCGCCAGTTTACTGAAAGAAAATTTTCACCCAATAATTCACACACCATTGGAATCGAATTTGGTGCCTGTGTTTATGAAATCATGGGAGAGAAAATTAAACTGCAAATTTGGGATACAGCTGGCCAGGAGCGTTTTCGTGCAATTACACAATCATATTACAGAGGCGCTGTAGGCGTTGTTTTGGTTTATGATATCACCGTTCGCGAAACTTACAATCACATTTCTTCTTGGCTTGCCGACGTCCGCAGTCTGACCACCCCCAATACGGTAATTTTCTTAATTGGAAACAAGACTGATTTAGAGGATAAAAGAGAGGTTACATACGATGAAGCAAAGGCGTTTGCGAACGAAAATGGATTACATTTTCTTGAGACTAGCGCAAAGACAGGTTCTAACGTACAGGAGTTATATTTAGAGTCAGCGAAACTGATCTTCAAGAGCATAAAGGATGGCAGTCTTGTACTTATTGGCACTGAGGGCGGTCTAGGAAAGTCTAACGAAACTACTTTTGATGGTTGTAGCTGCTAGCCTGCGTCCAACCTTTCTAATTTGACCGTCTATTTTTTTGCTTTTGTCCTGATATCTTCTGTTACATACGATGAAGCAAAGGCGTTTGCGGATGAAAACGGATTACATTTTCTTGAGACTAGTGCATAGAGAGGTTCTAACGTACAGGAGTTATATTTAGAGTTAGCGAGATTGATTTTAAGAGCATAGAGGATGGCACTCTTGTACATATTGGCACTGAGGGTGGTCTAGGAAAGTCTACCGAACCACGTTTGATAGTTGTAATTGCTAATCTGCGTCCAACCTTTCTAATTTGATGTCTATTTTTTTTTTCTTTTGTCCTGATATCTTCTTTTTAAGTTATTTTTTAAGAGTCGTGCTACTGGAATGAATTATAATAAGACATATTAGAAGCTGTTTTCATAGATATCAGTTGTTGGCTGGTTTGTCATGGCAGTTTCTATGGTCAATTAATTTATCCTTACTCTTGTTTATGTTCTTAGTATGCTGCCCCCATTTTCAATAATACGGAAAGTCAACCTCTGTAATTGACATAGACCGCTCGAATAAGCGCTCACTAGTTATAATATCACTATAACCTTTAAATAAATTCTTTGTAAGATATAATTGGAACTCTCCGTCAACCTTCATCTGTAACAATCTTTATGTTCACCATTTTGTAGCATGTGATTATATTGCTAAAAAACCCATTCTCAATCGACGAGGCCACATTATTTTTCTAACTAAAACGCATTTCATAATATGGAAAGGAATGGATTTCCAAGGATCTTGTCCATAATTCAAAGTGTTATGCCATCATAACTGTGAATCGATTGTATTAGATGAATGATCTACTCACTCTGCTAAAGCTTTAATCTTAAACCACATTTAGGAGAGGGGTCACCAATACAAGACTTTACACTGCTCTACTTGGCCCTATCCAAGTACACCACTCTGGTCTTTATCATTGTTAGTTTGTGTTTTCCATTAGTCAGGTATGTATGCCAAGAAAGGTTTTATGGCTAACAGACAAGCATAACTATCCATCAATGGATATGCCAACAAATTTTTATTTTGGAAAATGTAATAAGATGGTTAACTCCGAATGAACACGTGGTTTGGCCAAAGTCGTGATAGCAAACAGATTTTGAAATAATTATTCTCAACAGATAAATGAATTTGTCAATACATAGTATGTGGTATGTGGTATGTGAGAACCGAGAACCTACATTAGGAAGGAAATTGGTTGATGCATCATCCAAATAAGGACATGTAATATTAGATTCTCGAGATAAAATCAGACAAATCTAGTGGGCTTTAGTGGTCTTTTGGGAATTGTGTTAACCAAAAGGATCTTTACGATTGATGTCATTTACATTAATGAACACGGTTACAGTTAGCACTCGAGATAAACAAAAATTGGAATAGTATAAAAGAAAACAGAAACAACTCATACAAGACCTTCGCTGCTTACATATACGGGGCGCGGACCCGCTCACACATATGCGCACCCATCGCTAACACACACGTACTTAGCACAATAGTCAATATTTACATTGTAATATAGCATCCCTTACTGATGAGTCTCATTGTGCTATATCCACATTAATACCTGAACGAATCACATAAATTCCCTCTGACTTAAAGCAGAGGAATAATTTCTACAGCCAGTTACCTAGAGAGTTCGTATATGCGCCTTCTATAGGATTTCTACCATTACAACTGAGTCTTGTAAACAGATCAGATCAATTAGTAATTACTACCGTTAGCTCAGCAAAATTCACTATTATTCACCAACCAAATGGAGATCTCGAAACCCGTGGGTAAGTCACTGGAACTACCACAGATTGCTATGAAAAATAAGGTAATGTTTTCTTTTAAGAATACATATGACAAAATATACTATGCACTAGTCTTTATTAAAAAGATAGCACGAGCTTTATTTACAGAATATCCTATCATCGATCAGGAATCATTAATATAATATTTAAATAAATACTGAATTACAGGTCTCCTCTTTTTTCATGAATCAAGCACAGTTCATCTACACTATAGTCACACACATTAGTGAAAATGCATAGCCTTTTGTGTTAATACAGCAGCCAACAAGCGCCATAAGCCAAGCCGTTTGTTAACTAAGATATTACTTAATCTGTAGTGAATGAATGAGATGCATTTGAACTCTGGCGGTACCATAGAGATTTAGGCATAGGTAGTAGTACTAACGTCAAGGCTTTCAAAGTCGACTAGAATTGTTTTCATCGGTTGACCCAAATTAATTTATGCAGTGTATTCAATGGAAAGGCTAGATAGGTTGAGTTTTAATTACCTGCCAGGTCAAAGCCCCTCTTCGCCATTATAACCTGAGGTTTATTTCCTTGATTTTAGGATCACTTTAACGTTTATCTCTCGGACGTTTTGCACTAGAAGTGTACTATCACTAAATAATCTTCAAAAAAATCTTACATAGGATGTTAGAAACCCAGATTTGTACACAAAGAACCACATAGTACCCAAAAGTTCGACATGGGTAGATTAATTAGACAGGAAGTGCAATCTTTAGTTTAGATAGGGCTTAATAGGTGTTTTATTGGAAGAATAAAATATAATTATTTATCTTAAAGAAGATTCGAGATTTTTTAACAAATATTTAGATACAAAAAGTAACACACTGATTACAGTTATCGTTTGAGTAAGCCACACACAGCAATGTACAACTTTATAATGTGAATATGGTCATTGGTTCCTACATATATACCTACAGTTTATTTTTTATTGTACTATAGTAATGACCTTTTTTTTAACATATTTAAAAAAGTTAATCGTTTTTCATTTTTTAAACAATACACTTGAATGGAGTTTTAAATTTCCTCTCATTTATCCTGCACTTTTGGGGAGAGGGCACAGTTATCTTGCGGGTATTTCATATCCTTTCTACTACCTTAAAAAGAAGACGGTACGGTAACCTATGCATGTATTTTCAAATTATGTAACTTACTTGAACATTAGTATTTTGGGGCAATTACAGAGATCTTATTATTATATTTATTGTTATTGTGGCCTGACTTGCATTTATTATGCCATGAGTTCAAGTTATTATCATTGTCATCAAGCCACCGCAGATACCTTACAATCTTTGGAATTTATAACAACGTTCTTGAAATAGGTCTGATTGGCCTGTCCTACATATGGTGCTGTTAGAGCCAATAAACGTACATTACATATAATGTTTTGAAATAAAAGTTGCCGATGTAGAAATGTAGGGCTATCTATAAAATATTTAGCGTACATGCAAGTAAGCTGACCAATACTGCTGCTTAGAGCCATCCTCAAACACATATTAAACACACACGTTTAATATAGTAGGAGCGAAATACTAGAATGAAGCGGTTCCAAGCTTCCAAGTTTAAAAATACTTTGCCACAGGAGGCTAAGAGGGAGGTATGTTATTTACCGTCTTTAACTCGTTATAAAAGTATAAGGTATTTGTAGTAAAACCCGGCTTAGCTATAGGATTCTTTCTTATTAGTTCTGATACTTATATATCAATACATAATCACTTATATATTATATAATATAATATACTTATATATCAAAACTATATATTTATTCATTACACCATATCTATCTATGTATTCAAGTAAGATGCGTATATCTTAGCATGTAACAAGTTAATGTGGGCCCTTTTCTTATCCAGAGTAAGTATACTTATGGTATATATGCGGAGAGAAACTCTCTTACTCAATTACAAGGGCATTTTTATGATGTAAATTACGTATATCCTTTAAAGTTGATGTTACAGCCAGTTTTACTTAGACTCCATTTTCACCCGAGTAGTGACTTACAACACTATAGACTATATTTCGTAACACCCTCTGTGCCCTCATTTATTAGTACCTTCCCCTTTTTGCAGAATTGGTATTCTGATGTTAAGTGTAGTGACCTACATGTTGACAACCATGGCATCACAGCCAGTTCCAAATATATTGCCTTCCCTCTGAACACTCAAGGCAAGTCCATCTCCTATAGTTCCTCTATAACCCCTAGTTGCACTACTGTTCTATCAAGTTACAAGTATTAAGAAGGGGTCGTTCTTACGTGTTCAGTTTTTCTCTAGATCTGGTTATAGTTCTGTTAAAATAATTTTGGCTTTGGTTTGGCTTTGGAGAAACTAACTTGGCACCACTCTCTTTAATACACGTATCTTTATTAACGTGTGAGGAGACAGAGCCGTAGGCCTATTTGCACCATGCAAAAGAAAAAATTGAAAGAAATTAGGTTTAGGTGTAGGTATTTTTATATTAATGTGCTCGTGGAGCAAGTGACACAGGTATAATTGCAGATATTGTAGTAGGGTTATTATATCATCTTATTTGTAGCCTAACCATATATGGCCTTGCATTGCAGGGGGTGGTACAGTTGGTGTAATCCCCCTTGGGCAGGACGGAAAACAATTGGCCAATATACATCAAATAGCGGCGCATAGTTCACCAATTAGTGAGCTTGTTTTTGCACCTTTCCTTGAAGGGGTCCTGGCTACAGGGTCATATGATGCAACTGTAAGGCCTCAGCACTGCCTCCCCAAATCCCATTTGGCCTAAGTCATACATCACGTCATACATCTTAGATTTACTAAATAGTTGTTTGATTGGTGTTGCCACAGTCTTCATTAATGAATGCACGTGGGGGACCAAAACACACCATAGTCAAACACGCACACATATATACATACACACTTTTACACATATATATAGGTGCATATTGAGGATAATTCGTATACATCCCTACTTACAAGTTCACATTTACATTCACCTACATCTATATGCATGAGCACACACTAGGCAACATAGACCATCTCTGTTATTAGAGCATATATGTATTAGAGGTTAAGGTGATACAGACTAATCATACACTTTAATATACTGATCGGGCTCACAAGGATGTATTAATTAGGAGGCGAGTTTGTCTCTCTTACGCCACGTATTGCTACTTGTTGCATTCCAACACCATGGGTATATGCATATATTTACATGCTTATCTGGTGTATAATGTAGTGTCACAATACTTGGGGATACATAGTGGTTAGGTAAAGGAAAAGAGCTTAAGTCCATTTTTGTTCCTGTTGTGAAGGACTGTCTGTTTCTTATATAACCCCTTAATCCCTCCAGGTTCGTGTCTGGTCTATAGAAGGCGATGAGACCAGCACAATGCTGTCGCAACCAATAGCTACACTAACTAGTGATCACAAATGCATCCAATCTTTGGCCTGGAACACATGTGCCTCAGATGTAAGTGACGGTTAGGCCTTTGTTTATATCTGACTTGACGTGACGTAAAACACATATATAGGTAGGGGATGATGTAGCAACATGTATGATTGGTGAGGAGACAAGGAGAGAGAGGAAAGCACAACATTGACTTTGCAAAAATCTAACACTACTTGAATAGATTTTAGCGGCAGGAGCAGATCACAGTGTAAAAGTCTATGATGTGAACACCCAGGTGGCCACAGGGTCCACGACTCTAGATTCCCCCGTACAGGTAGGTATCAGACCTTGGCTCTGTACTGTCCTGGCTATGCAATCCCTTTATGATTTTATGCATTATCAGCTATCTCTCCCGAGTTACTGCTACCACTACCTTAGGTTCCAGTAGCAGCCAGACCTGTCTATCTATAGTATCTTATATATGTTGCAGCACATACCCATGTATTTCCTGTACGGTAGGGTAGGGCCAGCGTGAAGGCGTGTGCACAGTAAATGAAACAGCTGTATTATTACATCAATGACATATACAGTGTACCCCACCCACCTACACTATTTACTGCCATACTCTAATGATCCAATTGCATAATACTGCCTGGGTGAAATATTCTGTAACAGGTCTAATGACATGATTGAGTATTATAGCTGTGCTATGGTGACTAGGCTTATCTGACCAACCCATAGTGGGTGGACTGGAACTATGAGGGGAACATGCTAGCTAGTACCTGGAAGGATGGACGGCTGAGAGTGATTGACGGGCGAACAGGGGAGGTGGTGCAGGTAGGTTAATGGTATTAGATGTGGGTCCGTACTGTATTGGTGGGCTAGGAGGTATTGTTGTTGGCTTAGTTCTATATCTATCTCTATCTTATATGCCATGTGGGGAGGCCCTCTCTTTTGTATACAAACTGTATTGCCACTATTAATTGACTGCACACGGGGATGGTGTATATGTACATTTATATAATAGTTTCTCTCTTAACTGTTTTCTGTGTATCTTAGATTACAAATACCCATATATGCATACACCTTATTTATTACCGGCCATCGAAAAAAAAAAGGGATGGAGGAATCTAGTACCAGTTTAATTTGGTTGCCATGCATTTCAATTTTGGCTGCAAGTCATAAATATTTTTGTCTCACATGATTAATGGCCAATAGGAGGGTAAGGGCCATGCTGGTGTGAAAAAGTCAGCCGTCCTTTGGCTAGGCCCTAAGAATTTGATCTTGACTACAGGCTTCAGTAAGGTAATCTTTTCTACTAATTAGCCCATTGTATGCACTTTTATCATCACTTGTGGACCAATGACTACTCAGACATATGGGTGCATGTAATTTTATATATGCAATCATTGGCAAACCTGTTTGTTTTATGCCAAAATTAAAATGTATAGATTACCTATATCTCTCCAATACCAACGATTCATTAGCTAATCTGTATCTAATATCAATAGCACAAAGGAGGCTTCCTTTATTTGTTGTTGTTTAGCGCCCACCTAGCTAACAGTTTGTATGATAATAGCTACTTGTTTTGTGTTTAAATGCCAATAGAGAGTATATTGTATAAGGCATTATACTGGGGCACTAACATTCTATTACCATAGCAACATGTAAACCACTAGTGTGTTTTACGACATGGTTGGATGTATTTTATTTACTCTGTTACAGGATAATGGGATAATATATATGTATATATATATATTATGAACGGGCATCTACATACATACATGCATACTGCATACATATATACGTACATACTATATATACACGTATACAGGTACATATCCTTATACCTATATGACAATGCTATACTCTTTGATCTAGTAGACTAATTTACAGCCCTCCTGGTGCGCGTTATAGATGCGAGAGCGTGAGGTCTGTCTGCATGACCCTCGTAATATGACCACTCCCCTAGCAACCCATACCATTGATTCCTCCCCGGGCCTGTTGCTACCTATGTATGACGTAGACACCAATCTGTGCTTCTTGGCTGGCAAGGTAAGTGAGTCACGTATAGTCCATCATTTGTATCGCTTTGTTCACATACACGAATCAATATAAGGGGGGAACTGGGCTATGGATAGGCATCCTCAGGTGGTAGGCCTACCCTCTATTAGTATTATCACTCTAAGGCCTTATGGTTGGCGCCTGGCTAATGTTTGCGGAGCTGTGGGTCCTCCACATAGGCTATTGCCTTGTCATGATTGGTCCATTTTCTTCCCTAATGCATGTTGTCTTATTGGTTGAATGGTACGTGGCATTGCTTTATGGGGATGACTTGACTCTAAATATAAACATGAGATAGAGGTGGATGAAAGGAGATAGCACGTCATAGTCTCTTGGTCTACAATCAATCATGACTTTAATGCACATATGAGGATCATTCTTTCAATATATACAGATATCACGTACAAACACCGTTTGATATTCAATATACTTACTTATACACACATAATACACACGTTTAAGTGCATACATATTCATATACACAATTCCATACATAATAAAAGGGGGCTAGCTGTTTTTGTTTTTGTTTGTGATTAGACTGACGTACAATACAATGGAACTGTTCTCATTCATCTAACTTGTGAGCGAATGCAGGGTGATTCCACTGTGAGACTGTTTGAACTAAGCGAGGCTACCAAGCCTACCCTCTCCCCCTGTAAGGCCCTCTCCTATTGGCTTTTCTGTGATTAAATTCTGGCCTGATTGACTTTAAAGCAAGCTTTGCACTGCTTTCCTTTTGCAACCTAGATATTTTTCCCCATTATATTTTCTGTTTTTGTTCAATTATTTTTGTTGTGCTCTTGCCATATTTGTCTTGAAGCTGTATATGACCAATGAAAGTGACTGGGCCATGGGATGCGATGGATGTAGTGGCGGTGTTCACATCACAAATAGACCAGAAAGGGGCGTGTATGGTGCCCAAGGCCCAGCTAGATGTCATGAACTGTGAGGTGGCCCGTATGCTTCGTCTCACGCCTCAGGCTATCATCCCGGTCTCCTTCAATGTCCCTCGTAAGGTGCGTGGATACCTCTGTATGATATGGGTTGCCTGGACGTTTTAAATGTTGTTACGGGAGTAATGTAATAGTACATGGTTGCGTACTTGTGTTGTTGTGGGATGCTTTGTCAAATGTTTCAACGTATAATAGAACACTATATTGGTGTTAGATAGTTTTTTCTGCAATTGATGCACTTAGGTGTACACTACTATAATACTGACATTTAGAGTGTAAAGTATAGGATCAATATATATTCCAATCAACTAACACACAAATGTGCAATTTTCAATAACATCTATAAAGGAATGTGGGGTATTCAATTATTGCCTGCATATATCTATTGAATTTGTATTGATCTATCTGGTTAACATTGATCTATTTTATTAACGTTGACTGCGTAAACTGGCCATACCTGCGGATTGGTAAATAAAACCACGCCAAACAGCATAGATAGCCAAGATGAGGATGATGGGGTATATGGCACAGGCCACATTATGATTCTAAAACCCAATAGGTGGACTGACCTTGGTTTATTTTTAGAGTCATAGAGAGTTTTCCAGTGAGCTGTTTCCAGACACCAGGGGATTGGTTCCTGCATGCAGTGCTGTTGATTGGTTAGCAGGAAGGTACGTAATGATCAGTGTTTCACCCATAAGTAGATAGACCCCAAGCCATGGTTGCTATATGACGTTATGGCAGTGCGGTTTCATTTTCTATATTTGGTATTCCAGACAACGCTCCCTGAGAGATGATCTACAACCAATCATCCTCTGCTATTGGCTTCCTATTTATTTTAGCATTACCTGTAAATGGCAACATGTTGATAATTGGATGGCCGGATACAAGTAAGAGAGACAACCCATAGTAGACAGGGGTGTAAGAGGGCCTCAGGAGCCCTTCTTTGCGAGTCACCTCTCCCACCTGCTCCTGATCATCTGTATTAACCCCTGTCATTATATAATATTTATCTACGTATTCCTACCATTGCTCCTTTGCATGATAAATTATGTATCCACTATATATTACTATCATGGATTAATCACACTTCGCTCCTTTAGTGACGCGCAGCCAATCCTAATGAGCCTAGATCCAAGCAAAGTACCTGCTCCTGTTGCTATGGCGCCTACAACATGTTTATCAAGCATCAATAAGCCTTCTACAATTCCATCACCATCCAATCCCGTGCCTGTTGTACCTCAGGAGGAGGCCGTAAAGGCCAGTTCAATTAGAGTCCAGACTGGTTTTACAGGTGGGGGCACAACCAGTCATATAGCGAGATATCTAAATAAAGATATATACATTCTAGCACATGCTTACTGTCACGTCCTCATTCCTTTATTACAATACCTCCACCCCCCATAATATCTATGAGGTAAATGCACATTTAAGGAGTTATTATAGGGAAGTATTGTATGTCTGCGTGACATGAAGCCAATGATTGAATGGTCTTTCTGGCACAGAAGGCCCCAAGGAGAGAGGTGGCCCCGCCCAATCATCTCTTCCTATACAGGTTTGATCTTACTCCCCCCCTGCATGGCTTCAATATTCCCCTGGCCACTACTACGTGATTAGGAATAATTAATATCAAATATATCTCTACCAATGTCTTGTTGATCATGGTCCCCCGTGATTCTCAATGTATGCAAGGATGTATACAAATTAGCTATAGACTATTATCATACCGCAGGCTAAAAGGGTCCTGTTGCATACCTCCATTGCTACATGTCATCCTTATTTTAGGTTAACTCTTTACTCTTAGGATAGGTTAGTTAACGGCCACCTAAACGAGCCATGGAAATATACAGATAGAAGGTGTCACGTACAGGGTAACACATGGGTCAGTGCTGTATATTGTATACTGTAGGCAGTTGGACAACCTCCCCTATCTATATACCTGACACTTCCCGCCCCCTCCGTCTACGTTAGAGCGTGAAGGTAGTACGGTCGTCCAAGGTAAGACATATAGAATGGAGAGTTCTCCACCGCAATAACAATATTGATGACATCAGAGACCTTTTACTGGCCTTTCCGGCAGACAGCAACCTATTGGCGGTAAGTCACATGATACGAGAGATTACCTAGGAAGGTGTAGGTGTAAACGTGTGTCATGTGATATTGGTACAGTCAAATTAGAATACTGCAGTGTTATGTTAAGTAAACGTGGAGTTCACGTGTTCGTGTTATAGTTATAGTTGTAGGTCTAGTTATAGGTTAGATCTATGCGAAAGGGTAGAGGTGCAACTAATATTAAAAGGTGGCTAGGTCAATCATATCTGGAGAATAAAGATGAAATTATTAATTTATGTTGCCATAGTACTATCTTAATATGGTTGGCTAACTATATCCATAAGCATTACAATAGATCTAATTTGTAATTGGTATATGCTGCTTTAAGAGCGATCAATCATTAGCCTTAAGTTAGGTTATCACGTGGACTGAACTAATTACAATATATATTATAACATATTGTAATTTTACTGTGGCATGATAGGCTGGGCCTTAGAGATAGTTGGCATGTACTGTGTACTGACGGGAAAGGGGGCACAGGCAAGTGCCCAGTTTGTGGTATATCCCCAATCAGGAGCTGGTGGGCAACTGGCAGTGGTGAAACATGCACTGACCAGTCCAGAGCAAGAGCCCACTGAGGTCATTATCATTCTCTCTTTGTGCTGTGTGGCTGGTTCCTTATTTGGCCTTCTCCATTACGTGTTTTATTTCCCCCAATGATGAGGGACTTTGTTTTATTATATAAGATCACACGTTTATCATTTCTAGCTTCCAATCAGCAGTATGCAGGGCCTCAATCAGTGAAAATCAAGTTAATTAAATGACAGCAATTAGTAAATGCAAGGTTTGACCACCCTCCTTACAGCCCATTCGTCTAAGTCAACGGCCACACGCCCTAGTTAATCACAGTTCTGTGCTGGACTTTACTATGAGTCCCTTTCACCCCTGTGTGGTGGCTGCAGGTACATGGGAGAGGGAGGGGGAGGGTAGGGTGGGGGTGTATAAAGAGAGGTGCATGATTTAAATGTAAGGTTTGCGTTTATTAGTAAACTATTTCCCAATCAAAAGAAGAGCAACCAAATGTCTGCCTTATTACTATGACCACGCATAAGCATTCTACCCATTGGCGGATTATCATATGTTTACACCATGACACCCTTAGCATGTGAGGACGGCCATGTGAAGGTGTGGGAGGTGAAGGGAAGGGGGCTGGTGGAGGATGCCACAGAACCAATCAGGGACTTGAAAGGTGAGTGCGATAGTCTTTTAACCAGACATGTAATTGGCCATGTAGAACCACCCGACTTTCTATGTATTGCCTATCACCTAGGTAAATTGTGTAGGCAATGAAAGCCCGACCCCATGTCCTACTCTCTTAGTCTGGCGTAACTTTATCCAACCCCAAAGCTAAGACAAATAGATGATTCTAATTGGTACACCCTTGATGCTATTTAAATGGCACAGACTGTGCAAAGCACTACTAATAGAAAACATGCTCATTTTAATGCGCCAATTGAAATAGCCCTATCATGGTTAACTTATTTTTATTTACTCTCTAGATTATAGAGCATTTATCCCATTATAGTCCTATGCTTGAGAAGGATGTCTGTGATAACGGTGTTATGGAGTCGTTATTTCTTGTGACATTGGACTAATTGTAATGTAGCATCCCCCAGCGGTTGAAATAACCATTGGGTGATTTTAGTACACGAGGTATTTTTTAAAAAATAAGCCGATCCACGGCCTTTTCACTTAGATAAATCTTTTTTGCATGCTATTATCCTTCAATGGTGGCAGTGAGTACAACATACAGTGATGTGTCAGTCTCATGGCAGACTTACCCTGACCTGGCATATGATCTATGGAATTATGGCTAGGATTGGTATCGTAGATTGACTGGGTGGTTACAATACAACAAATTATATGTAGCCCACCTCTATGATTGGGTAATCCTAGCCATCTCCAGGCATTGAGGGCTTTATTAGCTGTAGGCGATTGGCCTCTGACATGTGTTAATGCGTTATAAAATTATCTGTAAATACTGATTGGGTGGGGCAGGCCATACTATGAAGGCTAGCCTGGTCAAGTTCCACCCACTGGCCAGCGACATACTCTACTCGGCAGGTATGTTATGTTAGTAGGCTGCACTCTCTAGGGCCCTGTGTGATGGAAAGTCTTCTCACGGTGTTCCGTAAGGGCCTTGCACTACAGATATCCTGTAGGCCACTTATATAACCTGTCTGCAATTCATAACAAAACAAGGGAGGCTGTAGAGAGGGCATATTGGAAGAACTAAATATTTTTAAAACATGACACCTAGAGCTATATATAGGTGACTGATCTAGCCCAGTGCCCAGTGTGGTGCTATTACCTGTACACATCATCTATGATGTCATTTCATATGCGTTAATTGAATGACAATTAATTGCCTATACCATTGCTAATTAATTACCTGCCATACTATTTATAGCATATTAACTAGTCCCTTAGATTTACTTGAATGCTATCCTCCCTCTATGGTTTATAGCGCAGTTTACGTAGACTCCACCTTCAGCACCATGTTTCTCCTGTATATATTCCCTATGATCAGGGTAGGCCTGTGGTTAGATATAGAGAGGTCATAGAGGTCATAGCCTGTAATAGTATTTACCCTGGTCTGGTAACCCTACAGGATTGGATTACACTGTACGTGGCTGGGATCTGTCCAATGGCTGTGAATTTGTACAGATTGCCCACCCTGACCAGGTGGGATGTTGTTAGCAAGGCTGTCATCTCTTTCTCTCTCTACACCCCCTTTGCCTCTTTCTCCCATCCTACTGATTGCTAGATCATATTGTCATTCTATACCTAGCTATTGTCCAGTTATGACCATAGTACATGCCCTAACCTAGGCTGCCCCCTATAGATTCACTCTATGGATATCTCCTTTGATGGTGCCCGTGTAGTTACCCTATGTGGTGACGGCTGTGTGAGGGTGTGGGAAGCAAGGAATGGGGCTTTAATTAAGGTAACTCTCTCCTACGTCACATGGATAGGCTTGAAGGCTGTTGGTTGGTCGTATTGAGAATGAGAATATAGAATGATATGATAGAGAGTGCATGCTACAGGTGATGCTATAGGGAACGAGAGAGATATATATAGGGAGAAAGATAATGGGGCGCACACAGGGTGTATAATGCGATAGGGTCCTTAGAGTAGCGTGGTATTCTTATATATATGGGGGAGAGTGTGTAGGATATAGGATTATTAATAGGGTGAGATATAGGGCTAGTAACAGAGAGGGAGGGCCGCAGATGACAAAGGGAAATGGAGCTATTCGTGGAGGGAGAGTGAAATTTCTAGAATCTACCAATCGAATAGTTGTTACTGGAATGATCGGGTATGTTGACCAATTGCATAGTGGTTATGGGTTATTGGATTTTTGTAAATCTATCACATATTCCTTTTCGCCAATTACAAATGTTCATTAATTCATTCTCATTTCCCTGCCTCTACCTGTACTCACTTCTTCTACCCTGTAAGGGTATATATGTATTGTATATAAGGTAGTATATACATATATACTAGTTATATGTAGTGTATATAGGGTATGATATACATATAACCTAGGTATATGTACTGTATATAAGGTATGGTACACATATATACTAGTTATATGTAGTGTATATAGGGTATGATATACATATAACCTTGGTATATGTACTGTATATAAGGTATGGTGCACATATATACTAGCCTAGATAAAGGGTGTGCTTCTTTACTGTAGGGTCAGGCCCAGGGTAAGCCGTAAGTAAATAGGTTTAATTAATTTTTACACTAGATAAAAACACACATATGGGTATTATAAATGCATGATATATGTAGGTATTGATTGGATAACCTTCAGAGGCCTGCGGCAAGTACAGATAGTTGATGAAAACACCCTGGAGGTCTTAGCCACTCACAAGCTAGATTCACAGCCTGCCCCCCTAGACCCAGTCTATGACGCAGGGTCTTCTGTTCTCTTCCTGTGTGGTAGGGTAGGTAACCATGCTAACGATAGGTACAGGGTAAAGGAGGGAAAGAGATAGGGTAGGGTAGGTCCTGTAGATCTGTGAATGAATTGGTGCGGAGAAGAGAGTATAGCTAGTTTGATTGGATTCTTTGTTATAGCGTGTTATGATATGTTTAGGCGTTTACCTTAATTGGCCTATCAGTATTCATCACTGCTTTTTTTTCTCCGTCATTTCCATTGGTATTCATATTTTAATTGGATCCCCCTCATATTTTCGTGTACCTAAAGCCCTTATTGGTTCACATATTATTGGCTGCCTTCTGTCACTTTGTAAATACCCACTTACCAGCCCTATTTCTATATATTATGTATATTATGTTTTAAATCAACCAATATACGTGTCGAGTTTGATATGCATGCAGTCTGAACATGTATCGTGATATGCAGCCATATATATACCTCTATATCTCCCTTGGTATATCATACCTGTACCTTGTTATGTGCCCTCTAGGCCTGTGGTTCCTACCTGTATACCTTCAGGGCTGTAGGTTCGTGGCTTGGTCTGGCCTGATATATATCTGTAGGTGTTTATGTGTAACATACCTGGTTATATATCTGTATGTATACTCGATGCTGATTGGCTGTACCTCCTAGGGTGAAGGGACCATTCACATGCTGGAGTTGACAGATCAGGCCCCATACCTCTTTCTATTGGCTAGCTATACCAGCGCCCAAACACAACTAGGCATTTCTTTCCTTCCTAAACCTCAGTGTGACGTCAGGTGAGGGGTAATATGAATGGTAGATAATGTACTATAATTCAATCACAATGGCCGGTAGTCCATGACTCTGCTTTAGTCGCCTGGGTCCAATGTATATGTGGTGGAAAGGGAGTAGGGATAAGGGAGCAGTCAAGTAGAGATAATAGAAGATAGAAGGTCAGGGTGGGCCTACCAGGAGCGACCATTACAGTGTAGATACTCCCTCTGATTGGCCCTAATCTAATGGCATGATGGCAGGAATGTAGAGTTTATGAGGGCCCTCAAGCTCACCAAAACACATATCGAGGTGGTGTCATTCAGCATTCCACGCTCAAAGGTATGTCCCTTAGCTACCTGTAATGTCTCTTTATTATAACTCAGTAATCACACAATCCTGCTATCCAATGGCTTTAACCTATCTTTGCTAATGTTTGTTTTTCTCCTGCCTTTGTTAGATAGATGGATTATTATCTAAAAGTGCAGAGATATATAGAGATATACATAGCAAATTACACAGATGGCGGGTAGGTTACTAAAACACACCAATATGCACAACTCTATACTTGTGTTCACTTTTGCCTTGGCCCTAGCATACACACCAGCACACACATACACACACTTATATAGATGCACTTGGAGCGGTGTGGGTCTTGCTAACATCCTTTTTCTGTAGAGGAAATACTTTCAGGATGACTTATTCCCTCCTACACCCATTACCTGGGAGCCTACCCTCACTGGCCTTGATTGGTTAAAAGGAACCAATCAGACCCCTTCCAAGGTGTCCTTATGCCCCCCTGGCATGATACCAGGTAAGCTTGGATTATTTTTTAATGATAAGTAGCCAATAACACTGATCCTGCCCTACATGACCAACTTTAAACTTTCAGAATGTGTTATTGCCATACAATAAATCACTTTTAAAATAACAATGATCATCGTAGGACGATATTAATATCTGGTCTATACATGATAAACAGTATACATTGTAGACCGACCCCTTTCCCTCTCGGATTGTATAATTGCAACCACCATTTTCATCCCTGCTTCCTCCTCCCCCCTTAATATCTTTCCCGCTTTATTTGTATTACTTTTTTTTCTTTTTTTTCAGTATATATTTATGCCTGTCTCTATCTCTATCCTTCTATTTTTCTCTTTATATATATCTATTGTTCGCACTGACCCGTATGTACATTCTAATAACATGCCTTCTATAGTAAGTAGTGTGGCGGTCAAGGAGAGTGAGAGCAGTTACACCGGGACTGCCCACCGCCAGCCTACAATTACCGAGACCAAGCAAACGGTGTGTGTGTAGTGAATGGGAATCCCCTTAGGATCAATGTGTTCAACACCTCCACAGTTAGAGACATTACACTTATGCTTATATATATCTCCGATGATCTTCCACCAATACTGTTCTCCCCTCTCTCAGCTAATGGAAAAAATGCTCACTGTAGCTCAGGAACATACTCAGGGCCGCCTAGAACAAGAGGATATGGAGGGAGTGGATGAAGATGAATGGGTAAGGTTGATTGGTCTAGTGGGGAAGGGGGGGCAAGGGGGGTGGGCTCAACCTGATCCATGGTGTTGCTTTGCATCATGGTTATCGTGGCCTTCTGGCCACCTATCTACCTACCTACTTATCTATCTATATTAATTTACTTATCTATCCGAGAGTGGCAATAATCATGGTTGAGTAAACCAAGGCCAGATCAATAGAAGGGGCTGCACATGTGATCCTGTACATGTCACTACACCTACTTCTCATTGAGGTGTCTAATTGGACCAATATCACTTCTTATCATTTACTTTATATTTTTATTATGACTTTATTTGCCTCTTTTCCTTAATAATATTCATAATAATAATAACACATTCATTACGCCAAGGTAAAACCCTATGCGGGGTCCCAGTGGCTTATTTTCACGTACCTTGTATTACCCCCATTGGTCATTTATAGCACTTTAGGCTAACGAGAATTCACCTCCTACTACAGGACTAATCATTGATAGGGCGAGACCCACGATCTCTTGCTGTATCATGATTAGCTTATTCCTTGGCCTCCTTAATCTAACTGGACAGCAGCCTTCCAATTAAGAATTCACAAAGACAGATCACTCTATTTTATAGCAGTTACTATACAGGGTAATGCTATTATGGACACTCATTGGAATAGCCTTAAGTTGGTTAACTTATCTTATAACCTATAGAATTTAGCCAGATAATTCTATACTGTCATTATTAAATTTGTGCATCAATTGTGGAACATGTAATTTTTATAATTATGCATTCCCTGTCTTGTACAAAGTTGCATATATGGTATTTATATGAAATAGAGATCATTGTTTGTATGCCACCGAAATGCCAAAAACCATATAAATCTAAGATGGAGCCATGTATTTTTATAGTGTGTATATATATCTTATATCGTTTTATGTACATTATGTTGAAGTATTTTAGTTCCTACAAGCATTAGACTGTATAGTTCATGATGTATTGTACGAATATAGCGAGATTAAATCTAGTGGGCTGATGCTCGCATAAATTTCATGACGCGTTGATAGTAGGCCAGGATTCGACCTCTTATGATTTGAATAATAACAGCACAATTCTAAGGAATTAAAGAGTAAAATATAAGTTTACACAAATCTATTTGTAGATCCATTTTTATTGGCAATAAAATTATGTATTTGTGATCTACTTCTATCGCAGTGTTGTTATGGTCTCGGGAGAAAAAGACTATTATCATGCAAACTAGATGAATATATTTTTAGACTAACCGCGATTCCAATTTGCAGTATCGCGCATGGTAATCCGACGCTAAAAGACGACAATAAACAATTTTATATATTTGCATATATTAGCAGAATCGTAATAATAAAATTTACACAATTATAACGCAGTAAATTCTATCATAGGATACGTCTATTTGAATTGAGTCTAAATCCCTGACCCATTGAAATTGCACATTCGGACAGAGCATGCCTTTCTGTAGATTCCAGGTTTACTAAGAGATTCCGTACCCCCCTAGTACCAAGAAAAAACAACAATCATTGCTATCACATTCAAATCCTCAATCTAGTGACAGAAGAAATACAGACCTCAGATGAGGTCCTGATCTTCAACTACAATCTACTATTTAATTAAAGAAAGCCATTTTTAATTCACAATAAATACAAATCTATTTAATAATACAGAGTGCATGTGACAGTATAAATATTTAAAAATATATAAATTAAATAATAAAACTACATGTATATATATATCTTGGATAGCTCGACATTATTTATTCCTTTTTGGTTTAAATCATTCTCGCATAAGATTTAATATATCTTCATATACGTATACGAAGTTACAAGTATGGTACCCAATATGTGGTTACAAAGAATCGTTAACAAAATATGCAAGGGATGCACACCATGTTATGTTGATAGTTTTGTATAGTTACCAATGATATTATAGGCAATGTTTATTTGAATTGGCATATTACATTTATAATTGGCATTATTTAAGATGTTTGATGAAAAATATAATAGTTTACTTTATTAATTAATGCGATGCCTAGAATAAAACCCTTCATTTCATATCGTTGTATATGTATAATTATATATAATATAATAATAACATAATATTTTATTTATATAAATTTATAAAACCTGTAAATAAAGCATAAAATACATTTACAATTGTTATATTACTTCGCTTGATGGTTACGGTCATACCTAGCAGAAAGCACTTCATTTCGTCCAATCTGGAAAGTTAAACTGCTATTGGCGTGGTTAGTAGTACTGCAATGGGGGTCCACGCGGGAATACCATGTGCTATAATCTTCTTTGGAATACATACTTTCATATTTGGATTGCATCCAATAGTTGATATATAAATAGACTAGTCACTTCTTTTATTTATTTCATAGTTGTTTTTTTTCCTTTGTATTTATTATTGAATTTGTGCATGAGTAGTAATAATGTTTTGTCACAAATTCCACTCAGGCATTGATACCATAATGTAGTCATATTGAATTTTAGTGTTGTGTTGATAAAAACAAAGTGGTAAGTGGTAAGGGCTACTATCCACAACCTAGAGAGTTTTTTATCGGAGTTGTGCCACAGTTTGAATGAACATATACGTAAGTAGAATAGGAAGATATATATATATATATATATATATATATATACTCAACCGAAACAAAGCAGTTTAAACTTCCCTGATTGGGTGCTTTCTGCTAGGTATGGCTGTACTCACCAAACAATGCTATATTAAAATTATACATGTATTTTATATCGTAATAATTAAAAATATATTAATTTAATAATCAACATAGTTAATCAGTAGTATTATTATATATATACTATAATCTAGATGAAAAAATTCGTGATTCAACTTGAAGTATATAGGTTACTGAAGGAGGAATTTCTACATCAGTTCGTTTAGGTACGATGGTGCTTATGGCACGGCACAGTATTTACAATCAGTAAGAGCTATTTTACTATGTAAATAATAACTATAATCACTATTTAATGTTTGTATGCAGTTCTCTGACTTTTGAATAAGTGAGAGATCTGAACACTGATTATCATATGTGAATGCTAACGGTGGACTAGATATTACAATAACGACGTGATTGTTATATATATATATATTACGAGAACTTCGTAATTTTGCCAGTGGACTATATATGTGTGAATGGCCAGGGGGTCGAACGGCGGGAGGCGAAACGTCAGGGACTTATATTAGTTATTTCGTCTACGTTTATACTCGTCTCATTTATCCTGGTAATCCAATACTAATATATCCTTCCTAAAATGGCTCTTTAGCTAGCTATCTCATTGGTGTAACTACTCACATATTATGTATTGACAAATCAATTTATCAAGCTGAAAATCTTCTCCCTTCTGCCAATAACAAAATCATTACGGCAAGAACAGGGACATTTGTCGAATCCATATTCCCCATGGCTCAAGATAGTCCACTTATTCGCTCGTTATTCTCGGAGGTTGATCGCGGGATCTATGCAGATCTAATCACCACAACAGAGGCGTCAGTCGCGTTCCCAGGAGGTCCGCGCATCTCAGCTCGCCGCTTTAGAAGAACTATTTGCATCTGGGTCTATGGTGTCTACTACATTCCCATCTACGTTTTCATCTCGGGACGATATTCCTGAATTCAGCTGTGAACAGTTGGATTTACCTCCAGATCCTGCAACCATTCGAATGCCCGATTTGATCAGGAATTACCTCACTGAAGTGAAGAAGTCCTCTACTTCCGGGTGTGCCCCATTACCTATGATGGCTCCCATCCGATCTGCTCATTCTCGGCGTCCCGCACTTCTTATCTCTGTCGCCCCTGTACCGTCTGCGGGCTTTCTTGCAGATTCTGCTCTGCAGTATCCTATTGGTCCTCTTCCAGGGGGTCTCCTCCCATATTACCTCCTCATGTGGCGCCATCCACACCAGTGTCTTCTCCCTTTAGGGTCCCTGGACCACCGTCTTCCGGTTCCCAGGATGTTCCTTTTCAGCTGTTTCCATTTAGTGCTTCTTTTCTCCAACCGGAGTCTCTATGTTTGTCCCCTATAAGGAGGCTGTCGTCATGTTCCTGGTCCAAGGTTGAGGAGGTTTCTACTTTTACGGGTACTAAGCCCCCCTCCGCTCCTACCCCTATCCCAGCTTTCCCCCCAAGGAACATGAATGTGTGTATGGAGGAGTGTCCTAAGTCTACCAATGGTGATGCGGATGCATCCCCGGATTCAGACGCCATGAATTGGCAAGCTAATAGGGCGGCTTGTTTTCCGCCTAACGGTCCACATTCGGGTGGGCGAATTGTTCCTCAGAATCTCTTATGGTCCGGGGGTGTGGTGGATGCAGTGGCACCAGATATTACAGATATGTCTACTCTGGCGAGTCACACCTGTCTCCAGGCGGCGGTAGATTTGGTATCTGGTCTCGTTCCTGAGTCCATTGCTCAGGCCCTTCGCTCCCCTGACTGGCATAAATGGGAGGAGGCCTGTTATCATGACATCAAGGGCCTTGCAGTCCGAGATGTCTAGACGCTTGTTCCTCATCCCCCACGTAGCGTCAAAATCCTTTGTGTTAAGTGGGTTCCCAGCATCAAAATCAAGCCTGGAGCTAGGGAGCCGACATACAAATGCTCTTTAGTGGTATGCGGGAACGAAGAGGTACGGGATCCTTTCAAGCTTCTATCAAGTCCAGTTGCCTGTATGACCAGTGTGCGTGTAATTCTGGGGGTGTCCGCCGCTCATGGGGTTTTTATTACTCAGGCGGATGCCACCCAAGCATTTCTCAATGGGGACCTGCAGAATCCAGTGTACGTATACCAACCAGATCACTTCAAAGATAGCATCCACCCCAACTAAATTTGGAAACTACACAAGTCCTTATATGGTCTTCGTGAGAGTCCATTAGTATGGTACAATACAGCATCCCAGTTCTTGAACTCTCGGGGTTTGTATTGCCTGCACTCTGATGTGTGTATCTTTGTCCGCCATACTCTCGGTCCAGCATTATTTGTGTGCCAGTATGTTGACGATTTTCTTTGCTGCACTCAGGCAGAGGCTGATGGTGTGGAGTTTATGGCCGCTTTATGTAAGGAGTACCAGATGACGGTGATGGGCTCTCCGAAAACTTACCTTGGGCTTGAGATGGATTTTCGCCCCGATTGATCTATAGCTATTCACATGGTTTCCTTTTGTTGTAACATGGTGGCTCGTTTCCAGTGGGGGGGGGGGTATTGCCCAAGGGCCCCGTGATGATATCTCCTATGCCGTCTGCGGTTCCTTTTGATTCCAAAGGTCCCCCTCCTGCGCCTGCTGATAGAGAGGCATACATGGTTGGTCTTGGGATGCTCCTCTGGGCTATGCAATGTGTACGACTCGATCTGGCGCTTTACACCGGCGTCTTAAGACGCTTTGCCCGGGCCCCTCATGAGGGTCATATGCGCATGATGCGTCACGTTCTGGCATATGTTCGTGATAACCCAGACCTAGAGATCAATCACCAACCGGGCCAACCGAACCTAATAACATACTGTGATTCTGACTTCATGGGATCTACGGAGTCATTGAAGTCGACGCCTGGCTAGGCGACAATAATAAATGGATCAATAATTAGCTGGAGATCCAAGATTTAATATATCCACGCGATGTCCTCCACAGAAGCGGAATTCATTGCCCTTGGCGAAGCGGCTCTGGAATCCTTATGGTTGGCCCGCTTCGTAGAGGAGTTAGGTTTACGAGATCAAATTCCAGTACAGATATATAGAGATAACAAATTCTCTATAATTATGGCCAAAGCCGTTTCCCTTGGAGCCAGAACAAAACACATAGGACTATAAGATACACATCGTTATTGTAATGTCTAATTTACTGATGGTTCTCGTATGCAATGATCAGCCTTCGAATCACTCCCTCATTCAGAAGTCAGAAAACTGCTTACTGACAATAGAGAGTGACAATAGGCGTTTCTTTACATAATAACATAGCTCCACTTAATGATCGATTGCACTATTCAATTTCCACACTTTCACCAAAGCGCATCAAAGCATCTATCCTTTCTGAATTAGAATAGATATATAATTACTAT
>NAOQ01000260.1:0-10156 GCA_002751075.1 Ichthyophonus hoferi
GTTGAAATTCCCATGACTACCACTACTAAGGTTCCCATGACTACCACCACTAAGGTTCCCATGACTACCACCACTAAGGTTCCTATGACTACCACTACTGAAAGTGCCAGGATTACCACTAGCCCTGTTATGACTGAAGTGTACGACCAGCAGAGTACTTTTAACTTCTATCTTGATTAATTAATCTTTTTAAAAGTATGTAGTATTAAGAAACGGGCGCTCTCACTAGGTCTAGCAGCTGAATATTTTAAGTTATTTAAAACGTTTATTTTTTAGTTCTTTTAACTAGATCTGAGATCTAGGAAATTGTTTTGCAGCTGAATGTGCTATTATTCAGATAAATGTATGGCCCATCTGCAATAATGATTATATAAAGAATACCCCTAATATCTTGTTTTTTTCTTCTGACTGAATAGTGTTTACTATTGCGTTAAGGTCCCATTGTATAAGCAGAATATTGTGGAAAACAAACATGCTGCATGTAATTGTAGTTTTTACTTTTATTTCAAGGGGCTTTCGTTTACATCCATGCTGCTATTAAAACAGCAGCATAGTAATCAGCATATTAACTTGGGTAAGTGAATTATAACATTGACTACAAGTATTGCCATATAAACTAATAAGATGACTTGCACCACGAGAAATTCTAATGTGATGAATTATAAATCAACCGACTTTGAGTTATAATAAAATACATTTTATTACGGATTTTACAATAATTAGTGCTGTAGAGTTGCTAAATAACCAAATGACATCTAATATGGCCTATTTGTGTGCGCGATGTATCATTATTACCCAGATGTTCTGCTATGGAAGTAGTGCACTGTTCTGAAATCTTAGGAGATGAAGAAGTAGTATATATATATATTGCGGCAATATGTAATTTATAATTGGGACTTTATATTGAAATATCTAAAATATATAGACATAAAATGTTCAACAATCTGTAGTAGTCCTAGTAACTTGTTTCCAGATTTGGGAGGCTCAAATTAGGCGTTGTTTAGAAGTGTCTCTTGCTAGGCTAGGAGTAGATGCAGCAATTAGCTCGGAAGTGCTCTTAATAGAAAGTTGAGAAGAGTGTAGTGTAAGAGAAGGCGTGTATGATGGTTTTATCCGGATTTTTCTGTAGTGTTCTTCTGCAAATTGAGAATGACTCTTGCCTTAATACACGTAGGTGAGATTGTGGTAGTAGCACAATGTGAACGATTAATGAGAAATGCTACGGTGGTTGGGTGTACGTAATAATTAATTATTACTATTAAAAGTAACTAAGTAGTTCTCGGTATTATTGGTAGGAGAAGGATCTGAATACTGGTAATTATAATCAAATTCCAATAAAGGACTAGAAATTACAATAAAATATAATGACTAGAAAATACAGGCCAGGTACCTTCTAACCAACAATGGGAATATATATATATATAAGATATTGCTAATAAATAATAAGAAAGGCAAAGTTGCTTATAATGGTTTTTATCATTATCCGTGACTTTATTGGTTGTTTTCATTTAGAATTGATAGTCTTAAAGTACATTTCCATTGACTGAAACGTTAGAGAGCTAACGAACAATGACAAGCTGTTAACTCAGTAATGCAGCCATACTAGCTTTTCTTAGACGAGATCCAGGATATTTTCACTCATAATTCTGTTTGTAGACATATGCGCTTCTTGACCACTTGGAGTAGTCTAGGTCCAAGAGGCTTAGGCAGACTATCAGCAGCTTGATCCTTAGATGAAACACCCCCGATTTCAATTTTATTGTTTCCTACTGTTTTCCTAATGTATTAGAAATAAAAAATGATGTGACATATGATCTTGGGGACACGCATCTTGCTGTATAGCTATATGGCACTTGTGCTGTCTTTATACAGTGGTGCTTTATCAGTGTCAAAGCCCAGTTGATTCATTAATGCTGTAATATATGCAAGTTGTTGTGTTATTACTGCCATGCTCATCAATCCACTCTCTGTTGATGAGAGGACACATATAGTTTGCTTTTGGTTGTTCTAATCCAGTAATCCTCTGGCCAGAAAGATGCAATAGCCACTGGTACTCTTGGCATTATTATATCTTCATGTTGAGACTGTACACCAGAATAGCTGATCAAACTGACAGGTTTAGGCCTGTACACTATGGTCTCTGCTGGGTACATGTTTAAATGCCATAAGAAATAAATAGACATCTTATAATGATCCAGGTTGGGTTTGGCAGAGTCCTTAGTAAGGAAGACTTTACTTAAGTTGATGTCAGGCCTACTGGATTTGCTAATTCTGTTTAGACACCCAATGTGGAAGGCATATGTAGTCAGGTCACTTGGCTGGTGTGGTTTTGTCTTTATATTTTTCAGTGTGTATGGGTTCCGCAAGAGGGGCATGTGTATTGATTGCCCATCATGTTGGCCATAGCTCTTAATCAATTTGATTACGTATCTGCACAGGACAATGCATCCTTCTGGGATCGTAATGATTGTATACCCAAGGAAGGAGCTTGGGATTTCTATGGACTTGGTGGAGTGTTTGGCAGAAATTATGTTGATGAGCCACTTTTTATCCTTGACATTTTTTAAATAGATGAGTATATCATCAACGTAGATGCATGCATATACACATGAATTCGGTTTCTGTCGGATTTAAGAGCTGATAGCTTCTGTTTCGGAATCAATGGACATAGGATATCTTTCTTCACAATTACTGGAGCTTAAGTCTAAATCCTCTAAACAAATTATTAAACCCTTTTCCTTGCTGCTATCAGTCGAAAGTTCCATTCTTGGGTTTTTTAGTCTCACGGACACTGATTTATAGTCAATTGTAATGCAAAATCCCTTTTAATAGTTGGGGCTGTTGGCAATGATATTCCACTTTGTTGGACTCCCATAAGAACCACAAAGACAAACCAAAATCAAAGTCTTTCATACGATCTTTAGTGTTCAATGCTTATAAAAATCAAATCCAGACTAGGTCTGTATTTTATGTTTATGTAGGTATTGGTTCATGGTCAATACCAGTTGACCAGAGGACAAGTCTTTAAACTACGCGTTATTTGAAGATATACTCAACCGAAATGTTATTTAACACGTTATTAGCAAACTTAAGGGTTATCTATCATATTATTAACCTCCTTTTTATCTTAATATAATGTTAGCATCATTAATCCAATAAATGTATGCTAAGTATGTTACATTAATCAATAAGTGTGATTACATTTCAGATGACCACCACTATCTAAACCACAATAAATGTACGCGTTAACTGTACTAAGCATCTAGTCCCAATTAAATATAATTAGTACCATAACGACATTAACTAATACCTTACACTTATATACTGATTCCAACCTTATTGTAAACGTTACTTTACATTTATAAGTGCAATGCAAAATAAACTATAAACAGTAACTGTTTTAATACAGGACATCATAAAGTATACAGCCTAATACTTGTGGTACTAAAATAACTTAACAGTTTTACCATGATATTTGTATAGGCAAGAATCAGTTTCCATGGGGTAAAGATATATAGACCATAAAAAGATGTCTAAAGCTCTGTTTCACAGTAGTCCAGAGGCGTCAAATCCATAGAGGCTTCGGCTCTGCTTGCAAACATATTCTCGTTTGCCTGGCTCTATAAACATTAGTAGTTGTTCTAAGTATACTGCTGCATCTAGATAGCTATGTAAATATGCTGCCTTGATATTTAGTTCTACTAGATCATACCCCCAGGCTCCTGCTATGCTTATCAATAGTCCAACAGTAACAAATAAGCACACTGGATTGAAAATATTGTGATAGTCTATGTTTCTTTGCTCTTGAGACCCTTGTGCTACTGGATGGGTCTTGTGTTCGACTACTTACCCTTTGTCATCGTGGTTTCAATAAAACACCCATAGCCTAAGCAAAACAGTAGTTCTTACAGAAGGTCACCTAACAAAGGTCCATGCGAAATACTCATTGGGAAAGGTGATTTTTGTTTCCGTCATGTAGATTTATTGCAGTTTGTTATGCGCTCTCATGGAATATTTTACTCCCTTGGAATCCAGAATTCCGAGTAATTTTGATTAACGTGTTGTTGCCAGTGCTGTTGCTGGCACTATAAATGTCAGCTTGCAGGATGGAGTTTTGGTTGTATATGTGGTTCAGCTTTGGGTTGTCAGAGGTTTATATTTCTATCTCTTCCATGTATATTGTTGAGCTATTTGTTGCCTTATGGGGACGTCATCATCACTGTTTTCTAAGGATTCTGCCGCATTCTCCAACTGACTCAGAAACATCTTTTAGAACTTTTTGAGGCTGTAAATAAGTGGTAGGTGTGGATTGCACGATGATGTTGCTAAGGACTCGTCTTTTCCATTGTTGAGAGACGATGATGGATCAGAAGTCAGTTTTCTTTCTGATGCCTCGTCTTCCATGGGAATATCTGCCCATATAACTTGAAGGGGATCTTGTTAGACGGATTTGGATTGCTGCTTTGTATACGGACACTATCCTTCAAAAAAAATAAAGTTTTTTCTGATGGTGATGCGATGTGTGTTCCAGTCCATTACCATCTATCTTAATTTTAGAATATCGTATTCTAAATATAGTCCCAGCTAACCTCTAGAAGAAAACTTCTTTTTAATAGCAATGTCGTCAAGCCTATAGTAGACTTTACGGCCAAAGGTACACACTCATTCTACTCGTGCTCTGGTTTTGTGCCATAGTTTATATGGCATTGTTTCAATAGATGTGGTTGTGGTTGGGCTCATATGATGAGTATAAATCGCTGCATGAATATGAATGGTGTAACTCCAGAACTGGGTTGGCATGTTTGCCTGAGTTAAGGATGTTTATGACATTTGTAGTATTAGACGGTTCATTTGCTAGCTGATGCCATTGCTAGAGGGGGCATACGGCAAGGCAGGTAGACGGGTAATGCCCTCCTCATAACAACGTTTTTGAAATTCACTATCAGGATACTTGCTTCCTTGATCAGAAAAGAGATGGGTAATTTTGAGGGGCGTGTGTAAGGATTCCACTGCCGCTTTAAATGTATGGAGACACTTGGAAATATCACTCTTTTGGGTCATGAAAAGCGCCGTTGTATAGTGCATAAAATTATTGATAAACGTTACAATCCAACAAAAATTGTCTGTGGATTTTCTCAGTGGGCCGATGACGTCACGGTATATTTGCTTCAGTAGACGAGATGAGCATACTGTTCTTAATTAAAGCTGCATTCTGATGATATTTGAGATGGAAAAATTGTTGCATGGAAAGCTGTCTGTTGATGGCACTAGTTTATTGAAGTGCAGAAGAGCCTGTCAAAGACGTGCATTTAATGGGTGCATAAAGAAATTATGCCACAATGCATGTGTTACAGCACTTGTAGCTGATGGAATATAGGCGGTGTCATCATTTACCCATATGGAGAGGCATGTAGCCTTAGTGTTGTTGACGTCTGGTTTGGCTACCAGGATCAGGTTACAGAAAGAGATATAAGGAAGGAAAGACAAACTCAATGTTCAGAATATAAAAATCGTTCTTGTAGGGTCGGCTAACAAGATTAGTGTGACCATCAAGTGCAACCGTTGCTTGATTGGCTGAGAATGTGGTGATGACATCTAGATTACATAGAGCAGTGATGGAAAATAAGTTTGTGGAAGCCGACTTCACATAGAACACTGGTTTTAGCCTAATGAGCTGGGCAGTCAGATGCAATCCTAATTTGACAGTCCCTGTATGCATTGCCAAGGTCTGGTTACCATCAGCCATTGTGATTGGAATTACCAGAGGTGTTTTCTCTGTGAGGGTTGCCAGTGTTGAGCAGACGTGCATGCTGGCACTGGAGTTTAGCATGAAGCTGTACTGTGGAAACCCCAACGCTATATTGACCAAACCTGTATGTGTGAGTGCGTTGGTGGGGTCTTTGGTGGATCAACCATTAAAATAAAATAAATTTCATGTTGACCTGTTGTTGTTATTTTGATTGTAATAACTCCTTCCTACTTTTCCAAAATTTTGACCGCCTTTGTGTTGGTTTCAATCTACTGTGTTGTGTTGAATGTACTTCCCAGGGTGGTATTCACAGTAGAATTTGATTTTGTGTTTTGAAATTTCTGCTGCTGTTAGGTTTCCTATCGGTTTTGCTTATGTTGTTATTTGCACTGTTGCCAGTTGCTGATGTGCCATTGTTTTATGACCAATTATGAGGGTCATATCATTTGTAGTTGACAGAAATGGCTTGATTCAGTGTCTGGAAACCCCACTTACTTTCATAGTACTAAATTGCATGGATAACCATTGACCATGGGGAGAAGTCATCATTTTGGGACCTCCAACCATGCGATCATGTCTTCATGCTTAGGTAAGGCATAAATAACCTGAAGAGCGGTAGTCAAGGTAAAATCATTGTGCATTTGATGGATAGTGCCATGTAACTTAGTGGCAGCAACTTTGCATCATGCTATAAACGTAAAGGCTAACTCACCTTTTTTCATATTGATACTTAGGAAATCATCATCCCATCCTACAATAATGCTAGCCAAGTTTACTCCAAACATCTTGGCCAGCTTTGCCATTTTGTCATAGAAATATTCTTGTAGATTGGCAGCTTCTAGGGCGGCATATTCACGTCCTAGTGCACCTACCATGCAGTTTAGTTAGCAACATGCCAGACGTTGGTCAATACAGTGAGTGTTACCCGCATGAATATATTGACCTTTCTGAATGGTTGGAATGTTTTAATCGCATGTGGTGCATCCCTTACATGGGACAAAGACATAAAGATCTTATTCAAATTATTTATGACAGTCCCGCTCACTGCACGATTATAGCCCATTCTTTTTTTCTATTTATTCTATAGTATATTATATATACTTATTACTGATTTCAGTGCTTAATTCTATAATGCTGACAAATTCAATAACTTCATACAATAGCTTTAAATACTCCACTGGTAAAAAGGATAAGTGCTGATTGTTGATTGCTGGAAGATCTTTGCAGGATCAATTAGCGATTGATGCCTGGTAAGACTGTCAAGGGACTGAGTGCCCGTGTTGGCTGAAAATTGCCGGATATATGGAGATTAAGATAGTCTAGATGATGAGTAAGATGGTGTTACATGAGACAGTACAGATTGTTAAAAATTAATGCTTATGGGAGCAGTTTGATGAGGCAGGAGCAAGAGATGGATGTTCATAGTCTCAAATGAAATCTCTGAACGACTGTCCTCATCAGGAGGGTTGAATTGGGTACATTGGATAGGATGTGTTGTACAGAGAGTAATGCTACAGGTTGCAAAAGTGATGCCAGTTGTGAAACTGGTTGGGTGGGCATTTTGGCTGACTGACTCTCCTGGATGGCCAGTCTTTGTGCAGGTTGGGTAAGCATTTATTGTAGTTGTCTTAAGGTATCCTCATGTTGTTTATGAGTATCATGTAGTTCAGCTTGTAAATAAACTATTTTCAGCTAGTCGTGGAATCTCATGTGGTCGAGACTCATAGTTGAACAGCAGTGGATCCGTATCCATTAAATTTAGGCTAGATGAATTTAAAAATAAATGTCCCAGATAATCAAAAGGGCCTGTAGTGTTTGTAGGCTCTTTCTGGAAAACTTCTGAAAAATGAAGGTGTACAAAGGGATTGACGAAAGGTGTTACCTCTGTTGTAAAAACTGCTGTTTTGGTGGGTGGGTGGAATGGAGGGAGAGGTACGTTGTATTACAGGGTGTTGAGTTGCTGCCTCTCCTGAAAGGCCAAAGCCTTGTTGTCCTGTGTGTAGCAGAGCTGCTTTACAGGGGAATCATGCTGGTATATAACCCTATAAGAATCTGTGGTAATTCTAGCGACTTGCCCATAGATTTCAGGATCTCCAATTGAATATCTTATAATAAGTACTTTTGCTGAGCCAGCAGTAGTAATAGTCACTTGATCTGATCTATCTTTAAGACTCAGTTGTTGCGATGGAGGTTCTATAGAAGGCATATATACCTACTGTCTAGCTAACTGGTGGTAGTAATTATACCTTTGTTCCAATTGAAAAGAAATTAACGCTTTGATTTGCTTGAATGCTAATGCAGAAATTGCACAATGAAATTGATCAGTAAGGGGTGATATATTGTTATGTAAACATTAACTATTATCACTATTTAATGTCAGTAGGCAGTTCTCTGACATCTAAATGAGCGAGAGATCTGAACACTGATTATCATGTTCAAGTGCCTATGGTGGACTGAGCATTACAATAATGATGTGGTTATTACGTATACCAATGTAAGTACTTGCAAATTATGTATTAACAAATCATTTTTAAGTATGTGCTCATTCAGAGTTAACGATCTTGTAATAAAAATCATTCCTCCTATTGGTCCATGACTTAGCAGTAAATTATTGCTAAACCAACTAGTCAAAGAATCCTTTCTATATACAGAACTAATCTGAACTTTACACGTACACTTATTGGGGCTTACTCATTTTACATATGGAAAAACTTCCCAAACAATAATAAAGTGCTGTTTTTAGTCATCAATATTTGCTAAAGCTTTTTAGAAAATTTATTCACATATCTTATTGTTCATACATTCTGGGTTTTTTGATTCTCAAGTGATGAAAATTTACCACCCAGATTTTTTATTAAAAAACTAATTAGTCAAGCCTGGTACTTTTGAACCATCAGAGGATACTTGTGTATGGCCCACCTATCTACAATCACACGCTCACAGCAATTTAATCATAATTATTGCATATATTGCAGTTGTAGGGTAAAAAATCTAAAGCATCTTTGAGCTCAAAACAAATGCGTGTAATGTAAGAAAAACACACTAAAATTCTAGCTTGTTTGTTGTCTAGTGATAACTATCTAGTTTAATTAGCAGTAAATAGGAGCAATATACATCAAACAAAACTTGGCACAACAGATAATAGTTTATTTTCCAATCTTTACTCTATATTTGATTGTTTCAACAGTTCCAAGTTAAATTTGTCGATGAAATGTATGGTGATCTGCTATAACAGCACATTATACATAAAATATGTATGCATGCATGTAAATATATATATAAGTATATATTATGTCAAAATATCTAATAGAACATTATATCAAAATGTTACACTTAAATTAATTATAGTATTATTATGTAACATATATCTCCTTCTAAGGCTATAATATCTTTAACCTGATGATATTATTGGTATTTTATAAAGTATAATTCCAACAGATATTATATTTTTTTCTACATTTTCTTATATTAATTAAAACGGATAATGATAATTGTTGAAATTCCCATGATGTATATGCATATATATTATGTTATTATTTTATATATATCTATTATATAGGGTAGCATATTTATGCTATGCATACTTTCTGGTTGAAAACCAATAAGAAAATGAAAATAAAACAATAAAAAACAATAATCCAATTGCTATTCATATCAATTAACCCTCCTGGGATAGCTGTGTCCTTATTAGGTTTGAATGAAAAAGAAAAATTAAGAAGAATGATTGGGTTAAATGAGCCAATGAAATTCTTCTTTCATATATACGCGTGTGTATAAGTGCATTTGCACAGTAGATATATATATATCTAACCATATATCTATATAGCAAACAACTCTTTATGTTTATATATTGATTCATTACATTATTGCATATAAGGGATGATTTATGCCCCAACTAAGAAGCAAAACTGTATACATATATAGTGTTGAAATATTTTAAATAATAGATAAAAACTTATGTTAGAGCAATACCTTTAATTAAAATGGCGTGATATGTAAGCTGTCTAATGTCAATTTTTTTTAAAAAGTGAAATATGCGTTTACATGTGGGCTAACTATCGTCTCTCTTGTGTCAATACTTTACAGACTAAAGAGTGCATAACAAATAAGAAACTCTTATCTTATTGGGTTGTCCTTCAAGGTACAGCCTTAAGGTAATCAGAAAACAATAATTTATAAAGCAATAATATTACCCGTGAGTGCATTTTAATTTACATTTATGTTTATGTTTAGAGCAAAAAAACAAATAGCATACAAGCTAAATGTGAAAAGTGTATTATAGAACAACTGCGATTTCAATTTGCACTATCGCTTATAGAAATCCAATGCTGAAATACTAATACTTCACAGACTGAAGTGTGTATGATAAACAAAGAAGAACTTGGATCTAATTGGTTTGTCCCCTGA